>JAQIWH010008379.1:0-10332 GCA_034695005.1 Cryptops parisi | reverse complement strand
TTGTATACATTAAACTTACTCATCATTTGCAATGTTTAAGTTTTCTATTCGAATCTCTTTTATCCATAGCGGGTCATAACTGGGACACAATTCACGAGATGGATACTGCTTGTTCGGTGATAAACAAACTATACCAATTTGTATTATCTTAATATAAATATTGCAGTTAAGTCCAATGACGTGTTTAAGGGATCTTCCGGCCCTAGCAAAATAAGAATAAAGCAGCACTCGAAAAATAAGTCAATAAATGTTGAATTTACGTTGAAGATCTTTAATCTAACAAAGATCCATGAGCATATTTTGGTATCATGACTTTCAAATAAAAATTAAATAAATATATATATAGATATGGGTTCTTACTTGACTTCTTCTATAAAGAAAGAGTTGGGGATATACTCTCGATAAATGGTTATATTTAAATGGCCAGACTTAAATGGTTGTTTCCAAAACACGTACTCGAGACTGGTCTGACCAGCTGCAAATATAAATTGATTTTTGGTTGGGTATTAGACATAACAAATCAAATGAAGTATAAAGCCTTGTTATGAAAATAAATAATAATTGAAAATATTTTTACCGCATCTGCTAACCTCCGCGCTAACAAGGAGATAGAATTTGCGATTCACGTGTTCTCTTGATTTTGAATATTTGGTGTGATATCCCATTCTGTTACATCTATGTTCATCTTTACCACAAGCGGTACATTTCCCACGTATAAAGGATTCGTAACTGTCACATTCACGTGCCAAGTATGGACAATTTCCCCAGATTGAATCCAAGTAATACTTGTAACCATGCCGAGGGTTGCATTCCGGTTCTAACAAAATAATTTTTAATTACGCTCGTAAATAATTGATTTAGTTTTTAACAACATACAACATTACAAACAAAGGATTTTTCAAAGCCCACTTTTTGTATGAATGGTATGCATGTAATAATAAAATTAAGTGAAAAATGGCAAAAATTTCATACCACACATACAATCCTGCATGCATACCCAATCACCATAGATTTAACACACTCATCCATATCTCTTTAAATCAACATACAATACTTGAATGCCAACCTTCAGGCAAAATTCCATTTAGAACTTCAGTTAGGGTAGAGTGAAAAAGGTGGCAGATGTGGTGCGTGACATTAGGAATGTTTGTATGAAAGAGAAAATGTGTTTGTAGTTTGGATGTGTTCAGTGTGTTTCTCAGCATTGACAGAAAAACTGTTTTGGATATGATCTGTGATCACTAGGGTTAGAAAGAAAGTGTGAAAGGTTTAAGTAAAGATGATGTTGTAACCATGATTATGTGGTGGATGGATAATATGTAGGCTTATGTGAAAATAAAGGAAAAATGTGTTGAAAATTTTGAACAAGGTTATGCCAGGAGTGAAAGTGAAATTAGAATGTGATAAACGGAGAAAATTGGTTTTTTGGATGTTGAATTTAATAAAGTGGGTATAAATCTGAAGTCTAAATGGTATGAGAAAGAATGTTACTCAGGGATCATGATGGGGTGAAAAGAGGCTCTGGGTATAGGAGTAAAAGTAAACATGATAAAGTGTATGTATGACAGTGTGTGTGCGATTTCGAATGAACGTTATATTAAGGATGACATCAGTAGATTGCATGGATGCTTGAAAGAGAATGGTTATCCTGATGATGCGATTGATAGAACTGATAGAAGTTTCTGCAGAATCACTAGAGTGAAAGTAAAGGATGAGTGTGAAACTTATGCGAAACGAGTAGGATTGAATTTTATTGACAAAGTGTCTGACAAGATTGATAGAATTTTGAGGAAGGTTGGTGTCAAATTCTACTTCAAAAAAGCATCTACCATTATTAGATGTTTGAGAAAAAAACAATGTTGTGAGTATGAACGGTGAAAAACAAGTTGTGTACAAGTTTGAATTTAGAAATCGTAAGAAAGTGTATGTAGAGAAACAGGACAACATGTAAAAGATAGAATGTATCAACATGAATATTAAGTGAAGAATGCAAACAAAAACAGTGCTGCTTGTGTACATGGTCTCGATCATAGGCACAGAGTGGACATTGGTTTTGTGAGTGATATTGATAGGGATAAAAGGTGAAATGCTAGGAAGATACGTGAAGGGATCGCCATCCGGAGTTTTAATGATTTCAACCTAAATGATGGTTAAATTAAAACAGGGGGAGGCAGATGTTAAAGAAAGTTAATGTTTCATGTTGAGTGGAAGTATAGTTCTGATTGAAGCTGATAGAGAGGGTGAATGAGGTGTTGTGTGTTAGATTGAAAGAGAATGAGTGTGTTGGTAGAGTTAGATCTATGGTGATTGGGTAATGTATGTAGAATTGAGATTTATGTGTGGTATAAAAGAGTAGTAGTAATTGGATTATTTGTAGATAGTTGGGACTAAAATAGTGCCTTTGTATTTGAAAAAAAGTTGGGAATTATGGGTGGAATTTTTTAGGGTTGATTCAGTATTAAATTAAGATTGAAAAATGAAAGTGTGTTTGTTTTTTGAAAATTCAATTTTAGATTGTGTAGTTGATACCAATTTTTAATTAAATGAATTGATTGATTGATTTATTGATTGATAATAGATTTATGGATTTATGGAATATTTGTCGATTAATGTGGTATCTTATCTACATTTTCTTACCCTTACACCAAGTTGGCCGCTCTTGACCACTTCGAATTGGATAAAAATCAAAATGTCCTACAGTTTTATTTGGTCCATAAGCTTTTCGGTTAAAAAAAATAAATAAATTAAAGCCTTTTTATCAAAAGTCTTTAAAACAAATATCAATAAATGATGCTAAAAATCGATATTTGTAAATCATTACAAATACCGTCGTTAAAAATAAAAACATTACGGAGAGGAGAATTTGGTTTACTGAAATTTATTATTATTGATCTTTACCTGTACTTGGGTGAATTGCATCGACAAACTTAGCATCCATAGGATCAAGACGCACGTAGTTGAGTGTTTCTTCAAAATAACGCATTGGATCAATAGCTGCACAAACACAAAAAAAACTAAATAACGTAAACATCGTTACATATTTTTATCACACAGAGTTAAAAATCATCGTTTCCATTGAGAGAATGTAACTAAAGTTCTAACAGTCGCAACATTTAGGGTTGACGGGTGTATAGAAAAAAGGAATAATTCACAGATTAATAAATAATCTATTCTTGACGTGCATTTTGCCAATGAGTAGTTTCATGCAAAAAGGCGAATGTATTACCTGAAATTCGGCCGATGCTTCCATTGGTTCTATTTCCAGCATGACCAGCTATATGAGCCCCTAAGTTCTCCCCTATAATATGAATGTTGTCATAAGAAGTCACGTTGCATTCATCCTGTAAATATTTTTAAAGTCGAAAAGTCACACTTTGGAAATTGTAATTTAGCAATAAGAATCGATATTTTAATTCTGGATATACCACTAAGGTTTCAATAATCAACGCTATTTCGCCACCGATCACCCATGTGTTGGCTGCAGGTGTGGAATATCCAGAAGTCTCGTTGGTGCCATTCCATTCAACCAAGATGACATTGTTTCGTCTCGATGCAACAGCACCTGCCATCTGATGAAATATTATGCAGCATGTAGAAGTTCTCATTTATTAAAAAAGAATTTTAATTTTTGTTACTTTAACGTGTTATACCCTTAACTCGTTGTAATCATTATCACTGGTACGACCACGAACAATAAACGTAACATTACGGTGTGGATTAAAGTTGGAGTAACGTATTCTATCGCAGTCGTGAGCTTTAATATTAAGATCACGTATAGGATTCCAAAACCTATTTCTGATGATCAAGGTAAACGTAGTGTCGATAAGTTTTCTAGACCATGGAAGGTCTACAACATCGTCCCCATTAGTGTACAATTCAGGATCAAACACACCCAAATCTGCATCGAAAAACACGCCAGCTATAAATTCAACAAAAGTTCGGATTAGAGCTACAAACAGGCATTGTTAATTTCACGCTAGTTTCTTTTTCATAATAATTCATTATAAGTTAACATAATGTCTCAAAGCTTGAACTTAACTCTCATAAACTTGACCCCATAAAAAGTGCATACAACCAACGACAAATGACTATATAAAAATATTTTTAAAAAAAACGAAACTAAAAGCGCACTGCGTGAACACTAGAACAAATTAAAACATTGAAACTATGATAGAGCTCATTTAAAGCTTAAAGAAATAACCTGGAACAAGCAGGCGTGAACGGGATATCGAAAAATCTGGAATTTCGCGACGCTCTGTTTAAAGTCACTAACTATTTTGTGCGATCAGCTTTGGAGCAGAACGTGTACCGAGTTGGAAAAATTCTGATTAGTCGCGATTGATGAATTTGCGCTGCTTGGAAAGAACTTTTCGAGGCCTGGGATTAGCAAGTCTATTTCCTACGAAGCCCAACTCCTAGAACGGGAAGATTGCAGTGTCATGGACGAGACTTATGGTCACATCGAACCGTTCATTCAAAAACATAAAGATACTCAATTTTATGATTTTCAAAGAATGCAACTACTAGTCAAAGATTGTATAATTTACTTTCTTATGATTCATTATTGAAGTTGACAGTCAAAGTTTGTTTATAAAGATGTTGCATTAATTACGTTCTCGCGTAAATCCAAACTGATCTGATGCTATACTTAGCAAACAAATAAGTTCAAAGAAGTTACTATTTCAAATTCTAATCACGAATACGTAATGGCTATAGATCAAAAAAGAATGTTGCATTTGTCATACTCACTTGGAAGGCTTTCACACGAAAGGTTTCCCTCATATGTTCTGTTTTTTATTTCATTCGGTACATCTAACGGTTGTCGTTGGAATTCTTTAATCTCATTGAGCCGCATGCAACACATCTCAAGTTGTTTATTCATATCATTATTTCTGGGTGAACCCCAACCAAAACAAATAGTACTGATTGCTTCTGTTGGTTCAAACATTGTGTCCGAATAAATCGAAACGACTTGTTTAATGGAAATATTTTTTCTATAAACAATAAATAAAAATGAGAATCACTTAAAAATGACATTATTTATTTGACGACGGTGAACAATTGTTAAAAAACAGATCTATGTGTAATGTTTGTGAAGGTGGTATGTTAATATTTACACGCGTTACAAAGTTTTTAGTGTCTAATCACGTTTGTGAGATGTCGACTTATCTAAAAGTTCAGAGTTATGAACAATAAACCAACGTTGATTTTTCCTTGTCTGTCAAATAGGATTCCTTATTTTGTGTTTCCCCGTAAACGTATAAAGTAAGATGGCCTGCTTCGAAAACTCGATCCTCACCACATATCCTCATAAGATTATGGTACTGATGAACTACAATGATTAATTGAGTTGAGTTTGGCATATTTTATTTTAACATGTAAATAAAAGTTAATTTTAGTCACAAGTGAATCACTGAATACGGAAAACTAAGTAAGGCCGTAGTCGTGCCGATAAGAAAAGCGATAACAAAATAAAAACAACTAAAAATAAACAATAATTCTCACCCAAAAGAAATTGGTTTTTGTCGGTAATCAAATAATATTTTGTATTCTCATGTTTTGTTTGATCAAGCTTTTGGGGGTAATATTTCATTTTGATACAATTAGTTTCACCTCGAGCACAAGTACAGTTATTAGCCCAAAGATAATCAAACTTGTAACAACTGCTGTTGTCGTTAGGACAGAAGTCCTGTTCAATTAATGAAGAAAGGTGAAAGTCCAACTTGATTCCTCTCCAAAAGTTGCACTCGAGTTTTGGAAGTGTTGTGTTGGAGTCGTAGTCTGGAAAGAAATTTTTTTTATTATTATCTACCATATAGCATAAAAATTATTTTATTTAAAATAGATAAATAGCTACTTTATTGCGTACAGAAGTGGGCGTAACAGACAAAAACAACATACAACAAACTAAGTAGTTGGACACGAACAAAGAAGAACAAAAAAAACAAACTCGTATTTAAAACAAGCACTTGAGTTTAGAAGCGTTTAAAGGTAGGTAAATACTTGGATTTTAACGAGGGCACTGACTGTCCGGACGGCTGTTATTTAGCCCTCAGACCTTATTTCATGAAACTCTGTAATGATCATGAGGAGTGAATGATGAAGATGGAATATGGGTTTATGAAGCAGGAAGAAACGGGAGAACCCCGAGAAAACCTGTCACCGTAGTGTCAGGAAGCGTTTTTATCGTTTCCACAATCCGAAGGGGGCGAAACAAAAATAACTTATAAATGGTTATATGTATATTTACTTTAAACAAGACAATATTTGTTGCATTTTCTCTTACTTTCACATCCACAGATATCACCGTTTGGGTAAAAATCGTAAGTTGGTCCATAATCCAGCATTTCATCAGCTTTATAGGAAAAGATTGTCAAAATATATTTTTACATAAAAATCAGTAATACTAAGCATAGTTATTTTTCTAAAGTTGACTGGTTAAAAAAACATTATAGTATGACAACTGACGATCCAAAAGAATAATTTATGTCATGAATAATATACAAGAGTCATTAGGTAAGTCATGGAAACTTTTTTTTTGCCAGACAGGTGGCTAAACTGCTATAGCAGAATGTTATTATTAGGGCCCGGATGTTTATGCATTTATAAAGCCTGAAATATGCATCCATTTATGCACGTAAAAGTACCAAAATATGCATTAATATGCATTTATTTTAAAAACACTATTACACAATAGAGGTTATAAATTTCATTTAAACAAAACGTTTAATTTAATTTGTTGTCGTACATTTATTTACTTTGTAAAAAAGTACAAACATATCAAAATGGCATGACTTTTTTGTCACTGTAACTTGTTTTCCACATGGACAACATAATAATATGCCTTTATCACTGCTAAAAACTTGGTTAAGAAACTCTTCAACAAACTTTAAATTCTCACTATTTTTTACTTTGATTTTTCTTATTCCTATACGTGAATGGTAAAAATCAATACAAATAAATTGGCAGTTTTCTGCTTGGGATGTCCCACCATGGTTTTTTGCTAAAAATAGCGGGGAAGCAAAAGCAAATGAAGAACGAATGAGGGGGTAGGTCTTTGGGACAGGTTATCAGGTTAAGTTAAAGCTCCTTAATTGTTATATAAATTTACTTTGACATGAAAATACCTCCCAAAAATCTTGTAAATATGCAATGAAACATAAAATTCACAGAAATATGCATTTATTAAAAAAGTGACTGAAATATGCATCGACTTGAAAAAGTACCCAAAATATGCAATTGCATATGCATCTATGCAAATGCATAAACATTCGGGCCTTAGTTATTATTATTTTATTAAATAGCCCGTCAAAAAAAACAAAAACAATTTTTTATGTTTATTACGAAATTAATTATTGTTTAACTCATATTGTTTCGCAATATTGTGAAATAAATATTCGCAACAATTATATACACTAATTATGTGAACTAAATTACATATTTTTTTATTATTATTATTTATTTTACGATCCATCGGGATCAAACTGAATCAATACAATAAATACACAAAAAAACATTTTTTAAAATTTTAAAAAAGGAACAAATATAAAGAACAAATAAACTGACGGCTCAATATTAAAAAAATCACCCATTCTTTAAGTATGAAGTCAACTCGTTTAAAGTTATAATTAATTTCTAATTGAGGATACAGATTAAACAATTATGTTTAAGTTATAGCTTTTCGCAAACGTGAACAACACCTGTAGCAGCGAATCAATTTTTCTCCTAAGAAATAATGTTAATTGGATTAATCCGTTCCAGACCCCTGATGATTTTTTATTGCAGTACAGCCTTGTTTACAGTATATACTAATACAGTATTTAATGCATTAAATATAAAATCAAACTATAAAAAATATACTGTAACAGTACTGCAAATAAACGCATATGGTATAAATGGAAGGTGGAAATGAGGAAGGAGAAATGTCATTGTTTAGAAGAGTGGTCACCGTCCATAAAAAACATCAGGTAACCCTTCAGGTGTTTTTTCTCTTTGTATTTTCTGGTTTTTTGTACCAGAAAATGCTCGGAATTGGTACAGATTCCGAGCTGATAAACGAATTGCGAGTCGAATTTAGTTGGACAAATACAGAGTTGTACGAATAAAAAGATGGACCAATAACGGGATTACATTGTAATTATCATCAATGGAACAAACATTCTAACTACATACGGAATTTAGTACTCATATGCACTGCCACTTTAAAGAGAAGTTACGAGTTACATTTCTCAACTGATGAAACCAGCGTATAACAATATTAAGCAATTTTGAAGAACTGAAAGTTGTTGTTTGATTACCTATGTTGTTATAAACTTCTGCACAGATGAGCTAGAAACTTTGAGATAAGTTTTAAGATACATAACCTACATGCTACATGCTTTACAATGCGTCAATTACATTTGAAATATTATCGCCACATATACGTTATCCTACAAACTTTTCAAAATGATTTTGTGCAACACTAAAGTTGACATCCCATTTGTTTTTAATTTTTTTTTCATTTCCTTCCACATTATTTAAAATGAACGCAAAAATCGTTCATTAGGCCTATCCCTTTTTATTAGCTTGATGCATTTTTACAAAAATAACAAGGGACTGTTGGTTAGAATTTCATTTATTTTTTATTTTTTGTAAAGATTCATCAAAATTACTAAAAATTGGGCTATAATATATTTTGAGTTGCTTTTTAATTATTGAAAGAAATTAAACATATTTTTAAAATTTATAATAAAAACAAATGGGTGATAACTGTTGAGATATTTTGCACACACCATATGTGTATCAATATTTTTTTTTATTTATTACTTATCCAAATGAAAACACGATGAACTTAGCATAACGCATAGTGTAGAACACAAGTTGTGCTGGAGTAATATTCTAATTTTTATAATGTAAAGGGTTTTCCATTTTTTTGGCACGTTTACTCTTTTTCGACACACTAGTTTAGTTACTATAGTACAAAAATAAATAATAGTTGGGAATATTTATATAGCACTTATTTAAATAGCAAATTATTTTTTTTTCTGAAAATGATAATTCGTTTGAGCATTTGTCATATTTACGTAATTCTCTCTTCCAGGCAAGGCCATCATTAAACATCAGAAGTGCTGCTGAAAACGTGAATGTAACACTGATCGTTACCAAACGCATGATGGTTCTCATTTTTCTCAGCTAAATATGAGTTGATGAAGCGGATTCTAACCGTCTACTACACACACGGGGTTTATGTAATATATAATTACATAAACTGATCATTCCGTGCGTGTAAAATGTGTGACTTACACGATGACGTTGTGTTCATCTGGCTATGTGTGATTATCTGTATGGCTGCTTCGAAGTAAATTAGCTGTGTTTTCAGATGATTGTATTTATTGACACGTGGTTTGCCCACGTCTTCACTTTCTTTTATCCAATTAATACCAGACGGTCATAACGTCATAATCCCATTATCCCCATTATCGACCTGTGTAAAATTTCACCGGTGAACATTTTTGCTCCCGTGTTTTCCAAGCAATTAGTATCTGTAAACTTTATAGTCAGCTTAAAATTGAAGGCTTGCCCAGAGTAACGTTGTATGTTGCAAAAATATTCAATATTGAGATTATTATGGAAAACTGTGCCTCATATATGGGCTTAGCTAGTGCTGTCAACAGACAAACTCATACTTACCTAAAACATACATACTGTAGGCCTATATCATTTCGAAATTGGGCACCTAATGTGTGACAATCAATGTGTTGCTGAATTCTTCTTTTGCCATTTACTCAAAACTATGAATTGTCACATGCAACGTTATTCCGGGCAAGCCTTCAATTATTATTTGATTGAAATAAATGCTCACCATAAGATTAGCATTACCAGGATCCGAGTGGTTTCTCTATATGACACGTATGATTTTCGATAATTTCATTCATTCCCGGGCTATATGATGAGTCACAAAACTTAGTCCCCTTTTACTTGGAAAAATATCATATACTTTAAATATAAAATTGTTTGACTAAAGCAAAGATTAAAAAATCCTTGCCCCAGCCCTGGAGATCACATCAGATCAGAGGTCTCTCGTGTATGCCTAGACGCTCTACTAATGATCACAGCTACTAGGATTCAAAGACAGTGCTCAAATAACACGACTGTGTTATAAGATTAAGCACATAATGTTATACCGTAATTTCAATTTAAAGGTACTTCACCTTCAACCAGGAACAATTTTTGCCTGCAACGCATTTTTTTATGTTCTTCAAAAGGATTTACATAATATTGTATAAAATATAAAAGGGTTCCTTCACTAAATATAATTGCGAAACACTGGTCTACTGTATACATAGACCAGTG
>JAQIWH010008378.1:0-10333 GCA_034695005.1 Cryptops parisi | reverse complement strand
ACATACATCAACACGCACACGTGCCATGCACTTTTTTATGGTTTCTTTTCATCTCTAGTCCATTTTCATGTCTCTTCAGTGAAAAATATAATGATGATGATGATGAATCCATTGCGTGAAAGTGATTTCGCTTTCTTTTTAATTTTATTTAAATTTCGTTTTTGTTGTTGGAAGAACTTCTTCAGGGCGTTTAGTTGTTGTTCAAGAAGAATGCAGAATGGATCAATGTCACAGAAGTTCTGAGAAGCAGATGCCGTTGCAATTCTGAAAGAAAAAATATACATGAAATGTTACTAGTTGTTTCGATATAAAACGATGTGAAATTTCAAAAAATAAAAACATTTAGATAAACTTTACATGATGATTGATTTTCCACCACGTAAAGAAGTTAACACTGACGTCATTGGAGTTAGTATCTTGCGTATCGTAACTGAATTAGCATTTTTAAAAATAAATTGCGCAAATATATATATTTCAAATTAGCTCAACAAAGATCGATTTTTCACACATAACAAAAAATATGAAACGTGGTCAATATTGTTTCACCTATACAATAATGTAGTTGACCAAGTTTAAAGTCCAGCGTATACCATCATTAAATACGAGTAGCTTCATTCGCACAGTATTGATTGATTTGGAACAAAAAATTACTCGGTTATTTTTTTTTAAAACAAAAATCAATATAATGACTTAAGTCTTCGTCATTAATAAATTAACTATTCACGCCTATTTGTGGAAAACGATGCGGTGCATTTTCATACGAATAACCTTTAAAACATGCATTTTTTTTTTCTCGACGGTTCACTGACGTCATTAAAAATCGCATATATAACTTAATTTTCATTTAAGTTATGCATGGAAAACAAATCAATGCTCAATTAACAGTTAAATAAGAAACTGCAAAAAAAAAAGCGAACGAAACAGCAACAGTTTTCGTTAAACGTGTACATCAACACGAGTACCGGTACGTCAATGTTGTTGCGTTTGATGAGTTTATACAGGATTAGCTGAGAATCACTGATTTTTTTCTACTAATAAACTAAGTAAGCAGCATGTGATCCTACATGTAATCATTGTTAAATAAATCACCAATGACACGTCGTTTTACATTGTTTTAAAATGTGCATTGAATAATCTTGCACGTGATCATTATTTCAGAACAGTTTATGATAATTTTCGATAACTGTTCCGTTCTTTCTGCACGTGATTAGGTTTCATCGTTCGCGTACACCACAGATGACTATTGTTGAAATTTAAAGTGTACAGAATGGTAGCTCGTGATTTCATCTGTAATCATTGTTTAAACTAACCTTGCACGTGATTAAGCACGAGTTTAATTCGTTTAAAATGTAAGTTACAGACGCAGTAACAGAAGATACACGTGAGTGATTCATTTGACTTTATGAGAGCGTTGTATGTCTATAGTTTAGGTTAGTAAATCAAACAAAAAATGTATTAATTGGAAAGCTTCGGGCAATATGATGATAAACCACATTTTAAAAATTGTTAAAGAAATTGTTCAGTTTTAACTGTCTTAAACTAGTTTTTGTAGGCAGTGTCCTCATATCAGTGGCTTGTCGTTACAGACAAGTACCGTTGGTATTTGATAAATTCATTAGTTGCATGTCCGTCAACAATAACGGGGGCTAGCATGGTTGTAATCATTATTATTGTGTTTCTATTGTTATTTGGTAACTCATTACTAATAACTAACAGCAGAATTGTTGTAATCCTTATAGTTGTATTTACGGTACTTAGTAACTAACCCGTTACTAACAACAAACCGCGTAATGTTCACACACACAGACAGAGCTGGAAAACTATATAGACGATTATATCCAACCATTTCAGTAAATTGGAAAATGAATTTCAATACCGCATAATGAAATTCTAATCGAATAATGATACGATACCTCAGAGATATCGAATCCCAATCCATCGCTTGCCATTTAAGTTATTGAAGAACTACAGTAAAGTGTGACATATGTAGTGTGAGTAACGGATAACCATTCGTTATTCACAAACCCGAACAATCAAAACATCATAAATCCAGAAAACGCCAATGAAAATATTATTAGCATTGGAGCCAGCACAAAGCTTGTGTATAACTGTTTTTTTCTTGTCATACTTTCAATTCGATTCACTATGGATACGATTCACTAGTAATCAGATTGGAATTCCTAATCTATTACCAACAACAACAACAACAATCGAACTTTCCATTGATTTGTTTCGTGACGTCACAGCAAAGAGAAAGGACCATTTGACCCCAGTGTCAACTTCAATTTACATTATATACGCATCTTTTTCTATTATAAACTATTATAAGGGTCTTTTCCTATACTTTTCAAATTAATTTTCCACCAACACCAATTTATTCACATTAATTAACAAGCATGGAAATCTTCCGAAGTTACCTACTGATTCCCCACAAGGGAGCAGCTTCGTGGCTTCAACGGGAATGCAATATAGATTATAATGTATGGTAAAATTCGGCGTGTGTGTTTTAGACTTATTAATCATGCGCGAAGAGTGAATCCTTTAAAATGCATACCAAAATAAAAATAATAAAACTTAAAACTATAATAAAATGAAATCTCGAGATTTAATTAACAAAATGCGCGTGTTGAATGCGATTGAGGAAAAGAGGAAAAAAATATTCGGAAAAACGAGAACTCTTACGAAATCTGTGTCAATAATGATGAAATGTCATTAATTTGTTTTTCATTTTTCGTATTAAATTTTATTTAAAACAAATAATATCGTAAACAAGTTTTTTGCTGTCGAGATAACGACTAATGAATGTTCTTTGATTAGTTTATGATCAATTTGCCGAATCGCAACATGAGCGAATTTCAGTGAAATTCGAAATGTATCACAACCTAAAAGTCCACATTAACACAATGATTTTCATGTCTGTCTGTTTGTGTGTGCATGGTACGAAAATGGCTGAACCAATTTTTCTTAAATAGACCGAAGGGCGGTTATAGGCAACTATGTTAGAATCGTCATTAAAAAGCTGACAAATCCGTCCTTCGTACATCCTTTTTTCCAAATTTGCGGATATTTATTTACTAGAAAGTAATTCGTTGGTTAAGCAAAGAACTGACGTTACAGTTGTGCACAAATTACTCCACTTTCCACACCCAAAAATTTTGTGTGGTTTGACAGGAGAACTTTACTCACATTATCAACACGTGTATTATGATTTTACAGTGTTCGGCTATACTTCTGATCCGATCAGGGATCCAGAAATATTTTCATAAAATAAATATATTCTTGTGCAAAAATATACTTGCTGAACAAGAATACATCAGATTATATTCCCCGACTACTGCAGACAGTCGCCATTTGGGAAAACGACTGATTGCAGCGCCACAGCGGTTCTGACACGCATTATAAAATTTCCACATTAACTTCATTAGTTTCCGTTCTACCAAGAATCACATTTGTATAACATGATATTAAAAATAATGGAGTTTCCAAAAGTTTAAACCTCATTGTGAACACGCTGTATATTATATGAAAATATCCTGTGTTATACTTAATCAAAAGCATGGGTAAATTTACTTACCCACCACTACGTTATCAAAAGATTTTCCCAGTTTATGGTAAAAAAATAATAATGCATCGTACTTTTAATTGCTTTACGTTGCTACAGCGTATTTCAATGTGTACAGAAAAAAATTGGATCGAACATATAATATGCTAATAAGCTCTACTGAAAAATGGCGAATAGTCTATTCAAGAAAACGGGGTGCGTGAATCAATTACTGAAATAGCCTCGCAACACTTCCATGTATCAATATTATCCGACCTTGAGATATAAATATCACTGGAATATGATTACCAATAAGCCTATTAAACGTATTATGCTACTAGACGCGATCGAATTAAATGTTAAAATGCATTACTTGGCTTGTTCAAAGTTGACCCGGATTTGGTTTGACACTTTAACCCGACCATCAAGTGCGTGCACGTCAAAGAAATCCGGTTCATTTTTGAACGAGCCAATTAATAATAGTTAAAGAACGTCAACTATTTTTGGTTAGAATATCACGTGATCATATTATTTTGATCTCCTTTCATTTGTGAATGAGCACAGCTGTTGTTGATTAAACTTTTATATCTAGCAAACAAGAATTGCGCATAAAATAAACGTCACACGTGACTTGTAAAAAAAAAAACAGTACCGTATACCAAAATTAATTACAAACACGAATTTATAAACAAAAGCATTAACTGTAATTACGCATCGTGTTTATTTCAAATATATCTAGTACCATCACATTAAAAGTGTTGTCAATTTCGATTTCTCATGTATTATGGTTCTTCATAAATTCTTAATAATAATAATGCTTATTTCATATAAACAACTTAGCGTGACGTGTGCAGATAATAAGATGAAAAACAAACGATCGAAATAAAAATAAAGGAAAACAAAGTGTTATAAACAGTTCGCACTATTCTACGGTAGTCTATAAGACACGAATAAAACAAAACATGAAAGCGTCGTGACAAGTTTATCCAAAGGGCAGTCGTTTCTATTTTTATAATCGTCCAAAATAACAGGTTGTTTGTTAGTGTTGCGGCAAAGGAGACACAAAAGACACGAAAGAGGGCACCAAAAAGTAAAGATGTCTTCGACGGACGTTGGCTCCATCTGCTTTTAATGTAATGCATGCTAATGACATTAAAGCAAGAAAGACACCCCCTCAAAATGGACATTAGCCCCTTAATGGAAAAGGGCAACTAAATTTAACTTTTGTAGGCAAAAAAAATGTCTAAAAAATAATAACACTTTTCAATTTCTCGCGAGTTGTGAGCTTTGTTTTAACTGGACAGTTACAGCATTACGCGGTATTAACCTAGTTAACTATAATATACTGTATAACTAAACGACTCCAATGTCCGTACGGACTTGAGTCTGTTCCTTGTTTTTATCTCACTCAGGCGTAGTCTTTTTCTCGGTGGCTCAGCATCACGTGACACCACCTGACGCGTGAAAATCTGCTGATTTCATTATTATAATAGGTGGAAGAAGGGGATGGTGTTTAGTCACATTCGTGACTAGGCCAACGTCCAACAAGTGCTTTTTGGTTCATTTAGTTTTGTAAGATCACGTGTTGTTAGTTAGAATTATCTTCTTTAGATAATGTTTTGCTTATAGAGCAAGAAAGATGGATTTTGCATGTGACCATCATTTAGTTCAAGAAAAAAAGCAATAACACGCGACGTGATCATTGTTTAAAGCAAGAAACAAGCCTTTTGCATGGAACCATTATTTAACGCAAAAAACCACGCAACTTATCACGTGATCATTGTTTCATGCAACACGGGATCTTTCCTGTTTTGGGCCCGCCAGCATTGCTTGTACTTGGTTATGGGTTGTTTTGCTGGTTATGTTAAGAAAAAAAGACGGCTCATACATTTAGTACGTTTTTGTTGTTTTACCTAACCTAATCTGCAAAACAACCAAGTACAAGGAAGTAACACTGCACTGTTAGCGGGTCCAATACAGGATAGGTCTGCAACACGCGCTTCTGTAGAACCAATGAAGAAACATGGGAATTGGCGTGTGACCTATTTTTAAATTAAAATATGCGCGTTACACACAGAACGAACAGTAAAATCCATTTTTTTACTCGTCAAACGTTTTCAATCAGATTCCATCGATCCCGATTGTTTTTTCTGACGTCATTCACACGTCAGGGTGCTTTAGGTCAAACAACGAAACACAACAAAATCACTGAAACTCGCCCGGGTGAGTATAACGTCAGAAAAACAATTGAAATCGATAGAATTTGGTTGAAAAGATTTCGACGTGTAAAATAAGCTTAAATGTATTTCAAATTGTACAAGAAACTTACAATACTAACTCATGTTTCTATTTTTTGTAATATTGATATTGTTATCGGTTGGTATTACCCTAGTAAACAAATTATTTATAGATGTTTACAGTGTCGAAAATAATAAACATCAAATAAAAATAATTTAACGTCTATATTGTATTACAATTTGCGTGTCGCACACCAATTTTTTAATGCATATAAAAACAAATTCTAAATTGGCCAATAGCCAACACTATTGTCCTCATTCATAAAATAAGATCTTTCACAAGTAAACTATAAAAAAAAAACTTGTTTATTTACCCTCAATTATAAATACTAAACTACTAACTATGATATGCTGTGTATTTAAATAAATATTGATTCAAAATAATCATTTCAATTATACACATACAGCGGTAAGTTCATCTTAAATACAAAAATACACCAATAAACCGAAACATAAACTCTTTGTTAAATAAATGAAAAAAATATATAGTCTATAATTATGAAAAAATAAAACTTGTATTTAACACAAAATACAGAAGTATGATATGGTGTAATTACAGGTGACGTATCCTTCACTATTGAAAATCAACGCTACGATTCAAAACATAATACCAACAGGTCACGAATTTCCGGTTTTTCCATATATAAACGTCAATTTCAAATAAAAAAGTTATAATGGACATTTAAACGTTTTGTATACCTTTTTCTAAATATTTGATGACTTTATTTCTATTCGATTATTCATCGACAATTGTTTTTTATTATGGTTCGTCTTGTTAATGTTTAATTTTACCATGTATTTTGCCTATTGTATATTGAAAAAAAAAAGTTTCAGAATTAAAGTTGTTTGCCTATTGCATACCTATTGTGTTCATACATACCAATTTACCCTTTATACATACATATGAAGGGCTTCGTGCAGCATAATGTTAAGCCACATTTTTTAAATTGTTCAGGAGAGCCATTTTTTTGATGAGTTAGTTATTTAGGTTTAAGAGGCGCACAGGTGTTTTCTGATGAAAAACTCCATATTAAGCAACAAGGTGATTCTTTATATTATGCTGTTATTTTCTCTGGAAACTTCAGGAAGTGGTAAAGTAACTAGCTAAAAATAGGACTAACAAGACAGGTTGATGTAAAAATGTCATATGTTTAAAAAAAAGGTGTGGCTTACCATTATGCTACCAAAAGCTCTTGAAATGAAATTCCAGTGAGTACTTGTAAACATCTGTAATTTTAACCCTAATCTCAATAATTGTTTTTACAATGCACATACAATATATAAATATATAAAACTTACATAGCTTTATTTACGTTTACATTTTTTGGTTGAAAATATCTTTTTTCTAAAAAAAAAAAAATAAGGTTTTTTTCATGAACATTTAGAGCAAGTACCAAGTATAATACATTTGTTCTTCAAATGCATTCTGAATTCCAAATGAAGACGAAACATGAAGAACGAGACATAAAAAAATGATCTACAAAAATTGACAAAACTAAGAAACAATTCAAGTTTGTCGTGTTTTTTATTTTATTTTATGATTATAGATGGCTGGTGGTTCATTAAACATTCATGGAGCGAAATGAACGAAAATCTTTCTCGGAAAAGACCCGTGAAACGTTTTGTTTTTTTGTGTTGAAGCATTGATAAAATGGATGAGAACTGAAACATGCGTTTCAGTAAATAATCATGCCGGATAATACTCCTCTTAGGTAATAAATGAAACAGTTTTACGTGTCATTACATATATACTGTGTAAAGTAAATACTATACATATATTTACCGTCTTGTTCGTTGATACGTGAAGTCAAACAAAATATTTCTAGAATAAGAGCAAATAAATGCTTATTTACATTTAACTTCATTCGTAGTTTTCTTCATGTTGTACAAATTAAATAGTTTAAGACAATTTCTAATTCTATAAATTATGTACAAGTTGTACATTTCTTGTATGCTTTGTACAATACAGCGCATACCTAGGCTGTATAGTAAACGTAATTCGCCTCTAGAGGCCAGTTCAAACTAAAGCTTCTTTGATTACAGAACTATAGTCGTTCATTGTAAACATTTTAAGAGGTTCTGATTGGATGTTACCTTATACCAACACAAATGTTGTTTAACGCTGTTATAGTCGTTTATTGTAATAAATATTTTATGATACTAATTAGTTGAAATTATCAACATTTTAAGAAGTTCTGATTGGATATCACCTTATACCAACACAAATGTTTTTTATCACTGCAGTTTATAAACGGTACTTTAACTGTGTTAAAAAGAGATCACAAAATGCGGTTATTGTGTAAACTTAATTAGTTGCATATATGATGGCTGCTATGTGAATACTATTACTTCACCTAATTAAAATATAAAATGAATTATTATTAATACTAAACTAAAAATCATACATTTTTACAATCTTTTATATGACTTAGCTTAAGTCACATAAAAGTGTGTGTATGTGTCTGTGTGTGTGTTTGTGTTTGTGATTAATTTAACATCTTTGCGGGTCATATTTTAAACCACTTCTCGATATCCCAAAAAGCTGAAAAAAAGTTGACAAACAAACATAATCCGTGACTATTAAATTTTAACGGATCGAAGTCGTGTCAATGTCGCGTAAATGTCACGGGAAAGATGAGTGTGTTTTTTTTTCTCGTAGAGTATTACAGTGACACTTACAATAATATATTAGCATTATTATGTAAGATAAAGCTAAGCTTTTATTTATGTAACTTAAAAGTATGCCCGTTCAATAATAATATTGACGGGTCGAAAGTTAACCCGTCAATGATGACTGAAACAAATTCCAGATTCTGATGCATTCTGTTTTTTGAAACCATGGTGGTTTAACACTAAACAGTGTTGCATTAAAATCATTTTATGATATACTTAATTTCTCCATTTAATCGTTTCAAATTGATCCAATATTTTGCATATTTACGAATTATTCACTTTACGTAGATTCGTGATACGAATTTCACACTTCATTTAATTCTAGAGAAGTTCCATAAACACTATAGATAGTTCCATTTCTTAACCGTTCGTATTTTTTTTAAAGTTAAAAATATATATATGAAAAAACCTGATGACCTATTTCCGGCGGAAGTCCTCCGTTATTATTCTCTTCCAACGTTTTTATTCCATTAAAAAAAAAAGAAGGACGTCAACGATTTCCGATTACTCATCATCATTTCCGAACATGTTCATCCGAGCCCTCTAGGCTACTGAAAACGCTCGACAATTGACGTAATTACTGAACTTGCCGATAAAGAAAATCATGACGAAAGTTATATAAAAACAATTTAGGACAGACGAAACCTAAAAATAACATAATTAATAACATAACATAATTGATAATTTATCTATTTATTAAATGTTTTAAAATATAAAATATGCACCCGTAGGAACCTAGCCTTTCTTGAAACGTTTTGGCTCTAGTCATGATGTGGCTTATTTGTCAAAAATCGTAGTAATGAATGAACCACGATTTCGAGATATCGATTTCGTTTCTAAACTGCACGTGATGGTTAATAAAATCTCACAAAAGCATTTCCTACGAAAAATAATTTTTTGTTGGTGGAATTCAACATCTATTGACTAACAATAGCAACAGCCTGTTTATGAAATTGACAAAATTTAATGTTTTATCATGATCGCGTGCACAACGTGTCTTCATCAACATCTTCATGGACATAATATTCTCAAACATTTCTTCCGAGTTTCAATTTCAACATGACTTCAAATGACGAACAAAAGTTAATAGAAACAAAAAATCACCCCGTATACATACTTTAAAAAATAAATAAACGACAGTAATAATACGTCGGTTAAAACCGAACAGCTTTGTCGTTTTGTCACCAGATGTCCACAATGACTAATCGATATGGTTGTTTTGGATTTTGAAAAATCGTGTTGTGTGTATGTGAAACGCAATTTCGGCGAATCTCTCTTTCTCGCTTACGCGTAATAACGTTGGAATTAACACGTTTTGCTGTTGTGTTGATATTTGGAATGTCGTGGTTGACGACCGCGTCACGTGACGTTTCACTTTGCCAAACATTCCGTTCCACTTTTCAACACGATCTCTTCGTTCGCCAAACTCAACGTGAAAATAAATGCAAAGTGAGTCCTCAGTTTCTGTGATATGTAATTTCGATATTATGCGGCGAGAGAAATCAATCCAGAAGTTTTCGGTATATGCGACAGAATTTCGCTATTATGCGATTTTGGTGCGGTGGTGCACAAACGACTGAACATTACCAAAAAATTGCCATTTGCCATTTTGGTACCGTATTTGTGTATTAATTAACAGCCACTGCCATTTGAGAAGCGTGGTGGTTAGGTTTTAACTACGTATCTAAACTGGTGTCTAGGATATTTTTTTTTTTTTTATTTTTTAAATTATGCGGCCCATTAGTGCCAAATACACGAAAAAAATCAAGAACAATGAAAAAATCATGAACAGTGAAATGAAAGATAAACAAACACAAAAATA
>JAQIWH010008377.1:0-10333 GCA_034695005.1 Cryptops parisi | reverse complement strand
ACACACACACACACACACACACACACACACACAAACACAAACACACAAACAAACAAACAAACAATTGTCAAGCCAAATTAAATACAAGATTTTAATGCATGATGAAATACAGTTTTGTTTGTTTTTAAGTAACCTAAACTAATATCTGTAAGTACTCGTAGATATGCAGCGCTCTCATATCAGTGACTAGTCGTTAACAAACAAGTACAGTAAGCCCACCTCTAAAAATTATTTTTCGAGAATCCGAACGTGTCTATTGTTTTATCAATAGATTGATCGTTAACAGTTGAAGGTTTGACCAGAATAACGTTGCATGTAACAATTCATAGTTTTGAGTAAATAGCAAAAGAAGTAATTAGCAACACATTGATAGTCACATATTAGGTGACCAATTTTGAAGTGGTCACACATACTATGCATGTTTTAGGTAAGTATGAGTTTGTCTATCGGGGGCACTAGCTAGGCCCATATATGAGGCACGGTTTTCCATAATAATCTCAATGTTGAAATTTTGTAACATAGGCCTACAGCTACAACGTAATTCTGGGCAAGCTTTCAATTTAGAATCTTGTTAATAAATAAAAAAAAAAGCTAAGCTTTTTCTTGAGACGTGTTAATTGTCAATTAGCTGAAAACCAGGTATTTTTTCGCGAAGTACCGGGCAAATATTTTTAACTTAGCACATTTTGAAAATAGTATCCCCTAACAACAAATTTTTGTATCTTGTTTATACAAGATTTTGTATCTCGTATCGGTTTCCTGTATTAAATTTCAGATTTTTCAGGTAAAACTTAACCGAGTATGAGGTTAAATTACTATCACTAAAATGTAAGTTACTAATTGAGGATACATTCTCGAGAAAGGCATGCTCAGCTAAATAATACCCAGTTTCTTTAATATTACACATCAATAATTTTATATTAATAAATATATTACACTAACTATATGCCCGTCAACAATAACGGAAACATTTTAGCTCATGTTGCCTGGCAACATGACGTGTATTATATTGAGAGTAATAATTCAGCAGCTGCAATTTTTTGCATCTGCACCTGCACATGCAAAAAAATTCTGATCTCGGTGTGACAAACATATAAACATACAAACATGCAAACATACAAACAAACGAACATACAAACATAAGCAAATTATTATACCGTATTAAGAATATTGATTCGTATTGCACATTTATTTATTTTAATTTGTGAAATAGTGCATAATATAACTGTCGCTGGCAATGTATAGACTTAAGGCATTGTATAAAATGCCTAACCTCTTTTGACAAAGTATTGAATCAGCATTAGAATAATTCACTTAATATTATGTTATGCAAAAGTTTAGGTTAGGTTTGAATTTAGACCTTATTTTTTTATAGAGAAAATGCTATTAACTAACGACTAACTTAAACAGTTCTATACAAAATGCTATTTTATACTTTGACAAGAGTAGCTAGGCATTGTGTACGATACCTGTATTTTATACATTGCCGGTAACATATTAATAATTGATTATGATTAACATATGAAACTTTTTGTATAACTTTGACTGTTTTGGACTTTGTAATTTATCACTTGTGGCGGCTGTCGGATAAAATAAATTAATGCCGTACTTATGACGTCATATGACCACAGCCAGCACCGAATAGCTGGTAATGTGAAATATCTGCATGTAGTAAGTAGTACAGTGAAAACTGGATATTAAAATTACGGGTAATATTATCACTCGGCTACTGTTATCATTATCAGTCGGTCACAAAACACTATTTAATGTTTTATATTTATTGTTTAATCATCAACCGACTGTTTTCAAACAGCACTAATAGTTTGAAAGTGATCACAATAACCGGATCCACTGTACAGATCTCGAAACATGTTGAATAAAAAAAAAATTCTTTAAAAACAAAAAAGGTTAAGAACATATATAGAAAATAACATTCAATAATAACAAAGAATAATAATAATTTCAATCATTATATATCATATACTATACAGTAATATTGGTGTGTCGCTGCAAAACATCCATGTTCCAAAAATCTCAACGTCAACAAAATTCAAATTTTAGCGCCACATCTCGTCGACTCTCGCGAGAGCGACGAGATTAGAAGCGCATCTGTGTCGCGACGAGAAAAAAGCGAAGCAAAAGCTAAAAGCACAAGTTGGGCGGCGGTTCGGGTTTCGAGTTGAGTTTTGGGTCTAATCTGCTCGCCAACATTACATTCGAACTGATCACTCAGTGTTGGCATTTTTTCTTCACAAAAATATATATAAATAATACAGTGAACCGCCTGCCATTAACTAACGAAACTTTAATTTTCCGAAAAACAAGCAAACTGTATACTATACATTCGTCCTCCTTTCGAACTTCTCAATACGAGATCATAGGTGAGGTACGTGTGTTAGCGGAAGAAGAGAAGGAAAAATGACCAAGGAAGGAGAAACAGCCGCTCCGGCAACGACAGACGAGAATCCCAAAAACGACATAGGACGTGATCAGGTAATTAAATACAAGTCATTACTCATAGAAACTAATCGATCTTAGCAGGTAACTCAGTATATTGTATAGGTGTTATTGTTGTGCTCTCGTTCGTAATATATACTTCCTACTAGTAGTCGTAATGCTATTAAGCGTGGCCCGGCCCGAAGAAAGTGAACCTATTTTTTGAAATATCCACTGATGGTGCCAGTAAAGTTTCTAGAAAAAGAAACTCCACAAATAGGATTGTTGTTAGGTTTATTAAGGGATGGTGTAAATGTAATGAACTACGTGAATGTCACTCCCTCCAAAAAAAAGTGGGGTTTTGTGTGTATTGTGATATAGTGCTAATCCTTGGGCGCGTATTATCATTCATTCTACTTCTCTCGTTGTTAACCTGTTGATCTCTGACCTTTGAGATGAATGGAAGAATTAACGTGTAACGTGTTAAAATGAATGTACAGTATGTCTATAGAAAAATTAAGGTCGATTCATTATTATTTTTATGAAATACAGTATTCAAGTGTTACAACACTTGAACGTTATGGTTGAAGCGTACGGTACTGTATTTTAAATATTTGAGTTCGTTAAAAATCAATGTTTATATTTTATATAATTTATGTTTATATATAATATGTTATTATATATTATGGAAGTCCAAATTTTATTTTATTTGGCATAGAAACGATAATTCATAAACAAAACCCGGGTCTTTTTTTTACTAATGGATTTCATATTGTATTTCACAATATATATTTTGTGTGATTTATTGTTAGATTTGACTGATTCTATTATTATAATTTGCATTTTACTTTTTATGAAATATGGTAATAGTGACATTTTACAATATGTTATATAATAAATTTTTGTTTGTGTTTTATTTTTAGATATCGTTTATTCTATTTTTATGTTTTTTTTATTGTTATTTCCTATATTTATTTATTTTTATTGTATTTGATATTTAATTTTATTTTATCTTATTTTACATAACTCATATATTTAAATTTATTCTTTATGTTATTTATTAATTATTTTAATTTTAAAATTATTTTCTCAATATTTTGATTATTTTTGACATTTTAAGTTTTTTGCTGATTTGGTTTTCATGTTATGCCTTTCAATACCACATACTTGTACACAATATTTTTCAATTCAATCCAATTCATTACAAATCTCACAGCCAGATGTGATATAAATTACAGTACAGTATGTAATTATATAATTGAAGGTACTGGTGTAAAAGGGTGTTAAGTATCATTTTTGTCAAAAATGACATTTTCGAATGTGTTAGGTGCAATTCCATCTCCAACGCATAATTTTGAACAAAACAGCAATATGTGCAAAGCTATTACTGCTAAAAGTATGAAGTAACCTACAGACAGCAATGCAAATTCAGATTTTTAAACCAGTTTTCCTCGAAATTGGTAAAAATGTTACTTAACGCTCTTTTACACCAAGCCTGTCAATCATACAGTATACACATTGTATGTTCTGTACAATGTAAAATTTTATTTTTTGTACTATCACTTTATATCAATTTATGGTCACTCTACTTTATACCTTGCACTTTTTAAATCTCCACATCTAGTTGATGTGTCTTTCTTATATCATTTCACATTTTTAAGATATCCATCTTATCCATCTGATGTTCCATTTATAAGCAATTAATTTTTAATTTCCAACATACATGATTCACGATTGTTCCATTTAACAGATAAATCAACTGATTTTATTAAATTAATTTTTTTTTCTTACTTCATTAATCGATATGGTTTAATCGATGAAGTTCATCGATAACATTTTCTTTTCATATGGTGTTGGCAACGATAGTTCTTATCGATTATACTTCAATTACATAAGATGGCAATTAAGTCACCTTGTGCAAAAAAAAGCAACACATAACTTATTCGGATATAAAAAAAACAAACAAATAAAAACAACAGCTGTTGTCTTTACACTATTTTTTTAAATAAAAATTATATATAAACATATATTTTTTTTATATAAAATAGTTTATTAATAGAGTAAAAGTAATATCATCTTTAAGTGTAACTGTACGAAATGAATTATTTTTGTCTTAGGAGCGATTTCTAGTTCACTGCTGTTTTCATTTCATTTCCTGTTCTTTCAGCTCACGATTCAGTCATCATTATTATTATTACTACTACTTTCGCCGTATCACTACTCCTACTATTAATAGTGTTATTATTGTTGTTACCCAAGTTCAACTGGAAGAAAATTTAGTCGTTGTTTTAGAATGGAAATTGTCAATCAAATTGAAATTTGACCTATATTTTTTGGGTGCCCAAATTTCAAGGAAAAATTATATACTTAGAAAATGTTGATATATATATATTTTTTATATACTGTATGTGTAATGTTTCCTTTATGTAAATGGTTGTAAAAACATGTCAAATAGTGTGTCTCCAGTCAGTCTGTCTAGTATGGGTTTCTTTACCTGCCAGGCAACCGTGGATGACCAGCATCAACAAATCAGCTGATCAATGGATAAAACCCTATTTTCACACAGTGTGGTATTATTCGTATTTATTTTATTGCTGTTTACTTCTATGAGTAGGAGGATTCGTTTCTGCACGAAGGACTTTATTGGGGATAGGAAAAATACAGTTGTACTGTACCTACAAGCATATTATAATATTATATGTGTAACACGAAAGCAACTTTTGTATGTAACAAGAATTAATGGGCTTTATATATGTAGGAAGTCTTCGATTTATGCGAGGTTCTGCGCAAACATACAAAATGACATTATACAGTGGAATCCGGTTATTGTGATCACTTTGGGATTAGTGCTTTTGATAAACAATTGCCAGCTGATGACATTACCAATGAAAATAAAACATTAAACATTGTCTTGGGACCGATTGATAACATTATCCGTGATTACAATAACCGGGTTTCACTATATATATATATATCGAAATTAGCCCCAAGTTGCAAAACTCGACAAGCTTAAACTATATAAATACTTTATATTGAAAAAATCGCATATGTCAAAAACTCCATGAAAATTTGAAAATTTACATGAAAATTACAGCGTTCAGTTTTGTGCATCAATGCACGAACTCGCACAATACCCAAATATTTTATATAAAACAGATTTCTTGCTTTGCATAGTAGCGAAATCGCATACCGTATAGCGAAATTTCATTATGAAGTGGCATGAACTTTATTTCGCATAAATCTGAAACAGTACATATCGAAATTATCATTGTGGCAAAACTTGTGTAAATCGAAAAAAAATCCGCATATATCAAAATATTCATGAAAACTTCAGTTGATTTCAAGAAGTAATTTTGGTTGTCACTTTTGCAGCACTGCACGAATCGCACAATAGCCAAACTTTATAGTACAGTATACTGTATATATAGTCAAACACACATCTTGGGGGATATCTCTATTCAAATAATAGTGAAATTGTATACAAGAAATTAAATCGAGAAATTTCTGCATTATGTACTGTTTACCTAAAAACAATAGTTGGGGTGGTGTATAGGTAATGTTTGGCTAGTAATAGAGAACTGAAAACAAAGGAAAAATCGTTGTGTTGTAATGAGGACTTTCCTCAATCAATTAACATTAAAAAAAGAATTGCGTTGTGTAATACTTAGGAGCAGCTGTGATAAGTAATTACTGAAGGAAAAAATAATAATAATACTCGTCGAAAAAACTACAACGAGGAATCTCCAATCGAAAATTCGTGTAATATTTAGTAGGAATTATTAATCGGAAAAATCGTGTTATTTATATATAACGAGGACTTAGCATCTCAAAGTTACCTTTATAAAGATGACTTAAAATATCCGAGGTCTAAAAACTCAATATCGCGTTATAACGAGGTTGTAATGGCTTGTAAAATCGTTTATAACGAGGACTAAAAAAGTGATAATCTTTTGTAACGAAAACTTAAAATCTAAATCGTGTTATAACGAAGACTTAAACCGGAAATCATTTTATAACGAGAAATTTAAAAAGCCAAAATCGCGTTATAATAAGTGCATTTCCCAAACAGTGAACCGCGTTAAACCGAAATTGCACAGTCAACAAAGGTGCGTTGTGCCATTACTTGGGTCATTAAAAAATTGATGACCATTGATAGAAATCCTTTGCATAATTTAAACGTTTTCTATACTCTCCATATTAGCTTCACTTGTGAGTTTTGAGTTTCTAAATACAAAAAGAAGACGACTTGATGGATCTTGATGAATGAGGTATCTATGAATTTGTCTTAGGTTATCAAGTGACACTGAATATACGGTGTCAATGAAAAACCAATATGGCGGACGCAACATGCCATATATCCATTATTCTTTAGATCCTCCTACAGGCTAAATGGCTATTTGGATGAATGAGGAGTCCATGGATCCGTCTTAGTCTCACGAGTGTCACTGCTGTTAATTAAAAACCAGTATGGTGGACGATATATGCCAGTTTGTTTTTGTATAAAGAGTATGCTTAAAAGGTGTTTTTAATGCACTTGTTTGTTATACAATTAAAGTTGACACGTCTGTTAGTCGTACTGTACTGTTTACTAGTACAACAGTATTCTTGATTAATTAACTGGTTAAAATTTTTTTTGCGTAGTTTATATTTAGTACTTAATGTTTACATATTTGGCTGAGCTGTTGTTTATTGACATTTTACCTTGAAATGGTCGGAAGTTTTTTTTATAGTAATTTTTCAGGAATGCGTTATGTAAGACTACAATTCATTACAAATTCACGCTTCCGCGTCAAGTGTAAAGTTATTCTTATTATTTTTTCATTTGATATATATTTATTTTCCTAACTGTGTCAATTATAGTTTACAACAAAAAAATTGCTCCCATTTATTTTCAAAACTTGTAATTATTATACGAAAACTTTTTCAAGATTCGGAATGCGATAACCTTATATAGCAGAGTTTCGGTATATGCTCACTGTTTGTAAATTATATTTAAAGGTTGGAAAATTGTACGTTTTGTTTACGGCTTTTAAGCAGTAAGTACACGGAGTGCGAGGCTAAACAGTGAAAGTTTTGTTTTACTGATCTACTTTCTTTAACCCTTTTAGCCCACGATACGACTTGACCTAATTGATGACACTGTTAAAGACTGAAATATTTTCGTTGAAAATAAACACCGCGGTCTTTGTGACGTCATTTTTAATAACATTCCAAAAACATTTTTTTTACTAATTTTTTTTAAAAATATAATTATCTGGGTAGCAATTAATTTGTGCATTTTTATGTAAGCTTTTACTAGTAGGTAAACCCGTGCTGTAGCACGGAAAGTGAGTTGCTGGAGATTAAAATAAAATGACGATTTATAGCGTCAGTCAGTAGTTTTGATTTGAGACTTGGCATGTGTGATCGATCGAAGTGTGTTTATGATGATAGACCACTAAGTTAGGTTAAGTCCCTGGTCAAAGGCTGGGCAAGTTGACTTGGACTTAACTTAGCCTAGTGGCATATCATCATAAATCCAAATTTCATTCTTTATGTTTTAAAGTTCGTTTTTACCACAATGATCAACATGGTAAGGATCTACCTACTATTATAGTTGGTACTATAATAGTAGGTAGATCCTTGATAGTAGGTAGATCCAACGGGATGGGCATCTAATCCAAAAGTACCCACTAATAATTATGTTACGTCATAGGAAAGACACATATTATTTGGTGTTTATATACTAATATCTCGTTATACGGACGTTCTTTATACAGCTTTTCGCTATAACGACTTTTTAAAGTAAATTTTCATTTCAGCTTTGCTTTATGTATGGTACATACATTTCGGTATAAGGCCAAAAAATCTGGAAACCCCACACTGTACAGTACACTGCACTTTAGTATTTAAATTACCTTTAATACTTCAGTACAGTATTAACGTATACATTTATTATCATAAAATAAAATAAAAACTTATTTCCTATTAATGCATTACATCTATTACAGTACATCTATTTGTTCATAATATTTTAATTTGTTTACTATTGCATTGTATTTATATATAATATAGGTATTTTAAAAAGACATTTGAATCAAATAATTAACAAACTCAAGTGAATGATGATGACGAATGATGATGGAATGAAGTGTGAAAGAGGTTACTAAACACCATGAAAAATAGAACAGTGTAACAATTTACTCTTTAGTTACACATAAGCAATTAGTTTATTTTGTTTTTTTCATTTTGGAAATTCTATTTTATTTTACACCTAATTTGGTGGTAGTTCCAGTTATGCTTTAAAAAGTTGTTGGTTTAAACTGTATACCACATGAAAGTGAATATTGATCCATCCTGTAGATTGCAAGGTAATTCAGTCAACCGAGAGGAAGTTTATTGTTACATTTTCCAAGTTGTGGTCCACATTTTCACCGTGTTACATAACTACGCTTAATGGACTTTTTTAGCCATTTAAGCGATGCGTCACTTTTGCATATCCTACTTGCTATAACAAGTGGATGACAGGATTCGTTATTAATAACATCATAACTTATTTACTTTCCATACAACTACTACATCTTGCAACATCAGTAACCTTTAATACTAGATGAGGATGTTGTACATAGTTGACCCAATTTTTGTTTTTTACTTAATTATATTTTAAGGTGAAGGATTTGTTATAAACATTTCTACAGTTTTACACTGCGCAACTTTTTTTATAAGGTTTAAAAATTTGTTTTTTGTTAAGTTTCCTAATTTGGAGTTAAATTTCATTAAGCTAAAATGTAATGAGCTTATTTTTTTGGGGGAATGAGTTGGGGTGATTCATTTTATAAACACGTAAAACTAGGAGACACTTGTTGGGTGGAGATAAAATTACAGTTGATTCCATTTGCTAGTCGGTTGGTTTAATTAATTAATGTAACTGGTGGAATTTTATAATTGAATTTGTAGCGAGGGTACTATCAAATGGTGCCATTTTAATTTTTGTTTAATATAATTTTTTAAAATTTTAACTCCTGGTCATGGCACCAATTTTAAGTACCGGTATTCACCAAATTTAAGTTCTCATGAATGAAATGTTTTCACTAATTTTAAAAAAAATATTTGTATACTTTAATATGTAAAATTTGGTTTAAGTTGAACTATATAAATTAAAAAGCTGTAAGTTATATATAAAAAATTATTTCGACGAGTTTTTGTGGGGAGGGGGAGAGATTTTGTGTTCATGTTGAGACAACTTGTGTGGTTTATGTGAAGCACAGTTCCTTTTTAAAAGTTTTTGTCTAAAACTAAGAATGCATTAGTATATGTGTAGATAAAAGTAATCGGTTCGTTGCTCTTTCGTGACGGATCGGTCACCATGCAAAATCACCAGTAGTCAGCCACCTCATTCTTGCTCCTTTGTCATCATCGCCGTTTTTCCAACTTAAAACTAAAAAAATAATCCATGGTGGAAAATTATCATAATTTGGTTTAAGGTGAATAAAAATATTTTTTTTACAAATAACTTATAAATATTAATTACAAAAGCAATATAAATTTAGTAATGTTGCACAAAATCATGCATGGTTTAACGCAAAATTGTGCAACACATTTTCCTAAAGGCTTCCTGACACAGGCATTTTTTGGGGTGGCAAGTGGAACAATTTGTGGACAGCTGTGATATCGTCGTGCCAATCAGTTTTTATTGGTTGAACAAGAAGCTGACATCATAGTTGTCTACAAATGGCTTGAACTACCTAACCAAAAAATTGCATGGCCTTTACCTACGTATTAGTATTTAAATTAATCTTAATGAACTTGTAGATTTATAGTTGACTTATTTGAAGGACCTGGTGTAAAGGTAGGTACTTGGGGTTTAACGAGGGCACCGACTGGCTTTTACAGCTATGTCATTTGGCCCTCAGACTTT
>JAQIWH010008376.1:0-10335 GCA_034695005.1 Cryptops parisi | reverse complement strand
ATGTCTCACATGTCTCACATGTCATACATGTCATACATGTCATACATGTCATACATGTCATACATGTCTCACATGTCTCACATGTCTCACATGTCATACATGTCTCACATGTCTCACATGTCTCACATGTCATACATGTCATACATGTCATACATGTCATACATGTCATACATGTCTCACATGTCATACATGTCTCACATGTCTCACATGTCTTACATGTCATACATGTCATACATGTCTCACATGTCTCACATGTCTCACATGTCTCACATGTCATACATGTCATACATGTCTCACATGTCATACATGTCATACATGTCATACATGTCATACATGTCTCACATGTCATACATGTCTCATATGTCTCACATGTCTCATATGTCTCACATGTCTCACATGTCATACATGTCATACATGTCTCACATGTCATACATGTCATACATGTCTCACATGTCATACATGTCTCACATGTCATACATGTCTCACATGTCATACATGTCATACATGTCTCACATGTCATACATGTCTCACATGTCTCACATGTCTCACATGTCATACATGTCATACATGTCTCACATGTCTCACATGTCATACATGTCTCACATGTCATACATGTCATACATGTCATACATGTCTCATACATGAGACACACTTTGACACTTCTACTCCAGAAGCAGGCGTTTCCAACTCCACGTTTCTGCTTGTCAAGTTCTAATACAACAATTTCGTTATAATAGCATTTCCAATATTCCCATGGCACCGTACTTTTGACTCTACATGTATAACGAGATACTACTGTACATATTCAATTTCTGGTTGAAATTTGTAGGCAAAATGAATTTGAGCAAAAAATAATAAAAATTTGACCAAGAGGCATTTGACATTTTTAAGAAATCAGAAATCTGACACATTTTATTACTTCTTTGACACTACAGTGAAAAATGCAAAATAAAATAAACCAGAATTATTATCCCGTGCTAAACGAAAAAAAAACAGTATTTTGAAAGGTATTTCTCATGATAATCGCATTTAGTTCACTAGAGAGAGAGAGAGAGCACCATATATAGTTTATAAAAATGCAGTAAGCCACATTGGTGACAAATCAAAATTCTGATTTTTCTGATTCGATTTTTACACAGTACAAAAACTTGGACAAAAAAACAAAATTAAGTGAAATAAAATCAACATTTTTTTGCTGTAAATAAGCTACAAAAAATAAAAATGCAACCAAAAAAATTGAGTGCTCAAAGATTGTAAATTGATAAAATACAACTTTGTTGTATTTGTAAAAAAATTTAATAATTATAATAGAAAAAAAAGTATTATTATTATTATTATTAATTCATGATTATTAATTAATATCTCCTATGCTTATTGAGATTTTTGCCAGGGGTGTTTTTGTTCACTGAAGTATACAAATATGGTATACAGAAAACTATCACTGGTTTAGCATTGTGTTAGTAACTTAACACGATTGAACAACATTTAGTTAAATGTAAACTTACAAACGGAAAATATATTTCTAAAAAATAAAAATAAATTATTTAGAGATTCGATTCTCAACGACAATAAATTTTGTCATACAAAATCAGATGGGTTTTATCGTGAACAAGGCAAGCGACCGTATCACAAAATGCTTGGTAATGTAGAGCAACAACCTAACATTTATATTATTAGTGTTTAGAGATTTACAAGAGTGCTGTTAGCAGAAATAAACATATTATGGTTTGTTTTCGGTTTCATTTCGTTGAGGCGGGAACTGTCTCTGCAGGTGATAGAGTATACCTGATAATAAAATTAATATGTCTTAGGAGATGCATTTCGATTAAAAAGAACATGACATTCAACAGTATACAGGCAGCTCTCAATTCACAAACATTAGCTATAACATTTGCATTAATTATGTTCAGAATCAGTAATGGATGGATAAGGTATTTTTTAAAATAAGTCAAAATTTCAACAACAGATGCTATCAAACAAAGCAAACAATTCACATAAACATGGGTTTTCCCTTTTGAGCATACCAGTGTGCAGGATTTTCAAAAGAATATTTTTTCATAGTATATTTTAGTACATTATAATGTGGACATATACTAGCTCATTCGGTAGTGGCTGCGCCACCCCTCGCAAGCTACATCAAATAGTGTTGCAATAAAACATAAGAACAGCAACATCGGTGGTTCAATGGTTAATCTTCTCGTCTGCTATCGTAGTAACCCGGGTTCGAATCCCAACAAAAGATAAGAGTTTTTTATTGACGCTTCAGACGGATGGACAGACAAAGTTAGACAAATATTATAGAGATTAAATATAATATAATTTACTGCATAAATGTATGTATATTTACACCATGTAAAATAATACTAAAGTATATAGTGTATCAAAGTAGACTTTTCACTACACTATGTACAGTACTTTCAAAATTTTTCTTCAGAATAAGGAGGGAGTTTAACCCCATCCAAACCTCTCCCTTGAACAAGGCTCCTGTTTCTGAGATGGCACGGGATGAAGTCACATACTTGCATAGGCCTATTGTCTCAATCTCTGCAGGTTTGCAAGCTTGTATGGATTTTTGGACCCATGTTTATACGTACTTTGATTGTTTTGACGCGTAGCATTTGTGGTCAAAAGTTGACTAGATCTTTAGCAAAACCATGTACATTTATAAACGATATTGTAAATTTTACTTACCATTCTGTCAAAGCCTTGCTCAGGTCTAACTTTGGCAAATCAATCAAAATCTGGAAAGATTAACACAAAAAATAAGTCACCCGTACAAATCTTTAGTAACCAATCTGTAATAAACCTACACACTAAATATTTTAAAATAAATTCTCTATGAAAATATTCTATTCTAGGTTTGTGAGTTGACATTTACAAGTTATAAAATATCTATTCATTATACGAATATGTCGATTTCATGTTATGAGATATGACAATAGTAATGAACTTACTTGTCCCATGGTGTTAGTTTTTCCAAACACAGATGAACTACGTCCATTCACGGTGATTAGTAACTGGCAGCCGATTAAATCACTTTGACTCATGGTGTATTCAAATCTAGTACAATCAAAAAGTTCTCGTTGAAAGACATAAAAAGCAAGTTATCCTGTACGACTTTTCAACTGTAAGGTCTTACGTTTCATCGTACACTGGGTTGCATGAATTCTTCACAACTTGGGTCTTACGTTTGCTGTCACGATTCTTATCAGGTTGGAGATACATTTTAACGTAAGGGTCGGGAGGATCGTTGATATCATATATCGGTAAATCACTACAAACAAAAATGAACAACTTTATTTAGACTTGGTTGATTAAATTAACACATTGAAGCCATGATTTAAATAGATGTATTACTACATAAATAAAATCTCCAATCAAAAAGCTTATAGCCTACTTACATTACTTTGTGCATAACGACAATAAGACGATTTCTTTGTTGACTGAATCGCAATGTCAGTTGTATTTGACCTATTCCTTGTGTCGTTTCAACACTTGGGACTCTAGAATAAAAGCAATTGTACTTTACATAATTTATTGCCTGCTTCATGTTCTATTATTTATGTATTTGAAAGAACGCTCATCTTTTAGTGATAAGTTCTACGGAAACTCACTAATGTGTGTCTGTGTGAACAGTGGTGACTAAGTTAGTAGTACAGTCGACTCTCATAAACTCCCTTAGTGATGTTTTATCTGTGTCGACTGTGTGCAATATTTCCCAAGAGGTTTTTGTTTATACAGGGTGATTCGGTAATGTCTTGCAAAACTTTACAGGGTGATATGGGGCACCAAAACAATCAAAAGGTCCATATGAAAGTCATGTCCGAAAATGCTTCGTTTGTGAGTTACAGACCGTTAGACTGTATGTTTGGTATCAATGACACCCAGCTTATATCAGTGAATCACATAGTTTTTAAAGGATGTTTTAAATATGAGACATGTTCAAGCCTTCATGACTCAACTGGAGGACATTTTGAACATTCACTGTGAAAAGTATCACCAGAGACAAGCAAGGGACTAGCCTCCATTACACGTATGGTCACTAATTCACAAACCAAGCATTTCCAGACATCTACAATACTATAATGATTTCCTAATGCAAGTCAATAGCTCATTGGCTTAATTCAAATTTTGATTTCAGTTCTCAAAATCTAAACGGTTTTTTCAATTTTGTCATCAGCAAAAGCCCAGTCGATTGACAGGCATTTTCCTAGTAAATTAATATGGACTTTGTTTGTTTTGGTGCTCCCTATCATCATGTAAAGTATTTTGCCAGATATCATCAAATCATCCTGTACGATTTAGTGAACTAACAAATAATAAACTACACCCCTAAGCGGTAAGCGAAAGAAAAAGAAGAATCTTACTGTTGACATTTAAAGAGAAATTATAAGAAAGTATGGGTCACCTATATCTATGTCCACTGTGTAGGCCTAACCTGGTTGCAAAACATTTTATTATAGAAAGATAATTCTTTTCCAAAAATAACACTGGGACTTGCTTGACTGGGAATTTTGCACTTAATTAGGCACATAAAATCTCATTTCTACAAGATTTTCCCATAAGTCGTGCGTACTGTCTGCACTCATCGTACGAGGCTAGAACCTCTTATCTTTAACTGAGTTTTAGTGCACTTGTGCAATGAGCAGCATATGCTGTGTGCATTGTGTTCTAATTCCAGCATTGATTCGTTAAACCACAAAAAAGGTTTTCAATCTGGTTAATTCACAGAAAGCAAACATATAAAAAATAATCCAATAATAACTACAAAATGTAAAGTTCTTTTCGATCACGTTTCCGCACTGAATTCGTAAGCATGAGCTACTATAGTATTATGATCGGACAAACTCACCCGTTAGACATGACACACTGCAGTTTTATTCGTGAAATAATTGAGTTACAAAATAAATAATGTCTTGACTGCAATCCAATTTTTTATAAATCAATTTTTTTTTTCAGATATTCATAAATGCATTAAAATTTCTATTTTTTTTATATTTTTTTTTTTGAGTTTACCAAGGAAAATAGCTTATTACATAAATTCCAAGTGGTCTGTATATTTTTTTGTCACAATTTGAAAATTTAATTATTCAAAACTCAATTTAAAAAAAAAATGTATATATGTTCAAGAATATTGCTCTACAAAAAATTTTGCACTAAAATATCGTGATACAATCGCAGAACGCTCCAATTTCTTATTTACTCTATGCTAATCTAACATTGAATAATTTTTATTCTTGAATGCGTAGTGACTGTTTAAGAGGAAACTGTTTTCAAAGGCACATCACATTAGGCAGAATTTTGCAAGGAAAATTAGAAAGGCATATGAGAGTAGCATTCAGACAACCAGGTCATCATCACACGGTACTACACTTGTGATTCCATCCAGAACCCAAACGCAGGATTTTTAATGCCAGTCGCGAAGATCAACTTTTCAGATATGAAGTACGGTAGCTATTAACACCTACTAAACATTTGGAAGGCATTAGAAAATTTCTATATTCACAAGTCAGCCAGATATGCATCACCAAATACAACAGAATCCACAGACCCGTTAGCTGAAAAGCCTAATGATTATATTTGCATAAATTTCTTCTATTTAGCATGGATGTTGGGAACTTAACAACAAATTATGTAGTTTTTTTGTCTCTTAAGTCCTAGTTTGGAAATTAGTTTGAAGTAAACATTAAAATAACATCCATTCTACTAGACAGAGGCTAGTTTTGATTAACCAACATTGTGTAATACATGATCAAAAATTTCGGCTCTCTTAATTATATCCATGCCAATTAAGGATCGTAAAACGATATACAACAGAAAATATTTTTTTTCAGATGTTATGCTAGAACTACTAGGATGTAACAAAAAATCTTGAGCAGGGCGAGTGAAAAGAATGGTTCCAATATTATAAAGACTATTACAATGACGATTTTGAGTTTTGGATATAATAGCACCTTTATAGGTTTTTTTTTACAATGGTGGTATTTGCACTGACCTCGCATTGTTACAAACCAAAAATCAAATTGTTTGCATTGTACATTGGAAACTATGAGTCATAGCTAAAAAGTCATATTTAGTAAGCATTCACCTTTGTTTCATTATTTTCAACTATGCAACCGAAATAAAAATTGAGAGCTGACCCCCTAGAACAGCTTCTCTGCAAGTCATCCATGCTATTCAGTGAGTTATGTTAGTTCATAGTTGTTATGTATCCTTGAATTTGAATTTAAATTAACCATGCAGCAACTGAATTGACTCCACTGCATAGTATGAGTGACTTGCAGCAAAGCTGTTATAGAGGCAGCTCTTTCTACTGTTGTATCAATTTTTATTCCGGTTGCATTATTGAAAATAATTAAAACAAAAATGGATTCTTACTAAATGGTCCGATGGCTACAACTTTCTAAATATGACGGTAGCTACAACTTATAGTTTCCAATGTAACAGGCGTGAGGTCAATGCAAATACCACCATTGTAGTGAAAAACCCTATAAAGGTTTCCAAAACTCAAAATTATCATTGTAATAGCCTTTATAATATTACCATGGAACCGTACTTTTGACTCACCCTGTATAACTGACCAAACTCGTTAACGGTGTTGACATGCTCAAACTATGTATCCACCACTCCTTGTGAAGCGTTCTGCAGATGTGCAACTTCACGAGCATAATGTCTATAAAATGTAGGCTACTGTTTGTTACAGTAATCGCATGTGCAAAAATTCAACCAATTCACCGAACTTCTTGATCATGCCTTGTACAACATTTTTATGTCAAGTGAATTCTACTGTATAAGAAAAGCATGTCTTACTATAGTATAATGCACATTAAATAAAGATATCTTAAGAAAAAGCAACTATTTTACACAAACAGAAACGAAAGCAATATAAAGCTTAATTACATTCACGTACAGAAGAGAGTGCACAATTAGTAATTGATATCTTCATAGTATTTGCAATAACTAAAGATTCTCACTATCACATTGTAGTAATAGAATTCTTGCAACAAATTTCGAGTACCATGTATAGCAGCCTCCATACTGCTGTGGTAGGCATAGTACCAAGACAGGGAACTGTATAGCTTGCATCTACATGTTCCAGGTAATGTGTACATGAAAAAGTCTACTTACACGTTACGCCTTCTAAGACTGTCATTCGGATTAGCATCTACGGAATCTAGTACAGCGTTTCTTGCTGTACTGAGAGATTCAGAGAGCCGAGAAGCTCCTCCTTGCTGACGATCTTCGCCGTGAATGACGGGACTACCGTGCACACACCGAGCAGGGCTTGAGCGCGCCGACTCCGGACAGCTTTCAGAATTCGTTCGTGATCTTCCACTGTCAGAATTTTCTGCTCTGATGTCTAGAGGAACTTTCACACCAGATTTTAAAATCTGGAGATAGGACAATTAATTTGGAAAAAACAAAAAACGATTTGTGCAATTGCACAAGTTGTAATCAAAGTGACAAATCACTTACTCTAAGCCGTATATGAAGGACGAGTTTGCTTTGAGGTCCTGAGTTTTTCAGGTGAAAGGGCTGATCTAATTCGAGATTGTCGACTTGCAATAAACGGGAAATGTTGAATGCCAAATTACCCAAGCTTTTGGCAGTCTTCATGTCAACCACCTGTTGACATCGAAGAAGTTTCAAGTTAAGACCATTCCAAATAGGATTCAAATTAAAACAAAGTCGTTTGTCAACCTACATCAATGTAGAGTTCTTGAACATCAGGATTGACTACATTGAAGATAAAACTTTGTTCCCAGACTGGATCGTTCGTGCTGCGTTGGCAAGAGGTCTCTTGTTTCTGTGTGCCAAGAGTGAGACGGACAAGGGGACATGGTTCCACGGGGCCTTTTCCAGCTCCCTATACAAGCAAATGATTTTTTATCAATAGGCTATATATGAAAATAACATAACTTGTACACAGTCCTCGATTTAGGTACGTGCAAGTTCTTTGTGTTTTTGCTATTATTTGTAACTAGAAGTGAACTCGTCAATAATTACGGGAATGACGAGTACCATGTGATGCTATTAACCAACAGCTATTGAGATAATAGATGCAATGCTTGTTAACCAGTGGCTATTGAGGTAACAACCATGCATTCACCATGGGAACATTCGGTGAGTGCAACCAGACAACCAGTATTGCAGATTACTATATGAAAACGTTTACTATTTGCAATTTTCTGCATAGGTGATTCTTCTGTTCCTGTGTTCCAAGAGTGTTCCAGTGCATCTAGAACACTTTTTCCATTGATTTAATAAGAATTTCAATTTATGCAGGAATTTAAGAATACAGAACATAACTCATGCATGAACAGAGGACTCTGTTTACTGTTTTTTTTAACCCACTGTTGACTGTTCACCTTGTATTATTAATTGAATGGCCTGGTGTAAAAGGGTGTTAAATAACATTTTTACCATTTTGAGGAAAACTAGTTTCAAGACTCGTATTGCTATCTACGGGCTAATTCACACTTTTTATACTAATATACTTGTCACATATTGTCTGTCATGCTCAAAATTATGCATTAGGAAGGTGAAATTCAAACTTGCACATTCTAAAATGCTTCTAGGTAAACAAAAATCTTACCTAACACCCTTTCACAGCAGGCCCTTAAATTACAATAAAAACGTGTACTCACAGGAAGAGCTTTAGCACTGTCTACATAAACCAACAACAAAGCTGTAGATAAACCTTTTTCTTTCAACGCATCCACCTCCCGTTGTTGCTATACAAAAGTGATAATCCATTACAAAATGTGGCCTAAAAAATAATAGTAACGTTCAAAGAAATAGAAATTGAAACCCGTACATGGCACAGGTCCATAATATTGGAACTCAGTCCCATCCATGTAAGACTCAAGTGAACCTGCCCCGATTTAGCATCTTCTAATGGAATCCACTGAAAAGGCACACAGCCAAAATTAAAAGAACATTTAACATGGTTCATGTGTGAGGTGAGTGTGATATCTTACCAGATCAGCTTGCCCTTTCGACGCTATCGTTTGAACTTCGACGCTAAGTCTAAATGCAAATAATAAAATGTTTTAAGACATGAAGATAGAAGACATGAAGAATAATGATGAAATTAAAAAATATATATACTTAAAGATGTTAAATATTAATAGAATAAAAAATATTACGGAATAGCAAAAGCATGCGACATAAAGCAACCGAGAAAAACCAACACAGCAGCGTATTGTGTACATGTTCAACCATCGAAGGCGAGCGTTTCACAAAAACGACAAAGCACGCATGCATTATAACATTTATACTGCAAATAAATATAAAACTACTAACACTTGGTATTTCCCGTTTGATGTGCAATTAAACATATCGGTAAGTAAAATTTTGTACACCTGTTGGCAATTTTGACTTTGTATGAACAAGAGTAACGGCTCATTTTACTTGACAACCCTATGCATGGTTTCCCAAACAAATACAGAAGAGTTCACTATGCAAATTGTGCTATGAAAAAATGTTTGTCATGAATGAAATGCATTTGCAAAAAAAAAAAATGAATGCCAAACTTTAAATTGTACTTCATTGCAACCAGATATCCTACTAGGCAATAAAGTAATAGTAATAGAAGCTATGAAAATCTTACAAAAATTAACTGCGCAAGATATATGACGATATATTCAGTACAGTAAAATTTTCTCAACACTTAATGTAACGTTTCAAAAAAATGTGACATTTGAGTTAATCTCAAGTTAGACTCGTCTAGAGTGAATTAAATAACCTTTTCCTTGCCTTGCTTTAGCAAATAATTTTGAAAAATAATGTACTCCATTTTACCAGGAAACTGATAACAAACAGCAACAGCAATTGTAAACCATGAATTGAAGGGCTCCAGGCAATATGATGATAAGCCACACTTTTTTTCTTCAAAAATGACATTTTTACATCAAAACTGTCCCTCAGTACGTACTGTTTCTAGCTTTTTACTTTACCACTTCCTAGATTTTCCAGAAAATGGCAGCATAATATAGAAATCACCTTGTTCCTCAGTACGAAGTTTCTCACCGGAAAAACGGCTCTCCTGAACTATTTAAAACATGTAACTTATCGTTATAGTGTTCAGTTTTAATAGCTCAGTTTTCCTACCCTGTTCAACAAGTTTATCACCAGTAAAATGTTCTTAAACGAAACGTTTTATAACATATTGACCGGAGTCCTTTTTTTACACCTTTTGGCAGACATTTTGTCTGCCTCCTAGAGACTTCTTCATGAAAGAAGAAAGGTAAGAAACCCAGCGGCGCGTTAAGGTTGTTGGGGGCCCTAGGCAAAAAATATTATTGGGGCCCTTCCCCCTGCAACAAACATTGA
>JAQIWH010008375.1:0-10336 GCA_034695005.1 Cryptops parisi | reverse complement strand
ACACATACATACACACATGCATACATACAGGGTTTTTTATAATTATACAGGGTGTCCCGAAAGTCTCCGTACATAGTTAAGGTGCTATTTATTTTGGTTGCAAGCTAATATAAAGTATACAATAATAATTTTTTTTTTGTAGTTTTTAATTAATTTTGTTTTAATTCACCCTGTATAGCTATATTTTGAAAGATTTATTTTGTTTTTAGATTTCTCATTTTTAGATTTGTCTTATAGTATTAGAAACAAGTTGTCATCTCTGGTTGACATGGTGACGTTAATAGGTCAGTAGCATCGACTACTACGAATTTTTAAAAAAAAACATTTTTACTTTTTACTGGAATAAGTTCGACGTATGGAAGTTGTTGTAAACAGGTTCTGTTATCCAAGTTGTCGTTTAACACGCGACTCCATTAAAACGAAATATGACAACAACAAAATCCGTTATCGATTCCTTCATTTTTACGTTTCACAGTTTCCGTTCCCATTTTCATGGAGAGCACGCACGTCATTATATAATTATTTGTTTCTTATTTTATTTTTTTTTTGCATTATTGTTTTATCTATTAATAGCAAATAAATGGCGTGTTTCATATACTACCTTGATGACAAATGTTCGTTGCATTGGTGACCTTTTTTATAATTATATCTGTAAACTGCAAATCCTATTGTATTTGTTTCACTTTGAAACTTGTGCCATGCTAAAAATATTATCTACGGTACGTGAGAAAAAATCATGAAATATGTTGTCCATATTTAATATTTTGATACTTTATGTCGGTATTTCGATATTATTCGTAATCTCTAATATTATGATTAATCTGTAATCTTAAGAATGCGTGAAAGACACTTTTGTAATCGTGATTGAAATTGTAGTACATCTAACGATAGTAATATTATGTATCAGTGATCTAACGTTCTGCGATTTTATATTGAAGTGTACGAGATAAAATTGAAGAGCTTATTTCCAAAACGTCTTAAATCCACAAAAAAAAAAACAATTTTTCAGGAAAATAGTTGTTTTTTTTTTATTAAATTTATTCAACCATAGACTTTTGCCTATAAAACGTGGTTTTTTAAGAGTACTTTTCAGTAGGTAATAATAAGTTTTGAGTCTTGAAAATATATTTTGGAATCGGCGATGTACAGATAGTTTTCAGAGCCTTTTATCTCAAAAAAACCGATGAAAATGGAGATAAGACGTTTTGGAAATAAGCTCTTCAATATTGCTGATTCACGATTATCATCATCACTGTAATTCTTGCACACGCAATTTTTTTTGAAAAGAAGAATTTTTAGACCCATGTTTATGCTTTGTTTTGATGTGTGTTAAATTTTAGCCAGACGTTTTAGAAACACCCTGTGTAGTCTATATCAGTTGGTTTTTTTTTATGACGGGCACAGTTCCTAGACAGTACAGATTATTCGATTTAATACTGTCGCTTAGTGAAAGCCCATTAATCGATGTCAGCACAAGAAATGATATTGTAGTAATTGTATATTATTATGAAGAAATGGAGATATTTGATATATCGATCTTTTTTAAAACGTATTTAAATGCCACTATACGTTCAATCGATTTGGTTTCTTTGCAAAGCATACACGCTAAACGGGAAGCACTCAACGTCGATTGAATTCTTGCTCCCCCCCCCCTCCCCTCAAAAAAATACATTCCGTTATTTTCAATATTTTTAATTATCAAATTATTGTGTCGATGTATTACATTTTCTGCCACTAAAAGTTTTTTGGAATTAAATTAATACTGGATAGGATAGTATTTTTATACAAAAATTTAATTAAATTATTTTTTAAAAATTCACGCACTTTATATATTAAATTTTTTTTTTTAAAATCATGGCTGCTTTTTTTGTTGTATTAAAATACATGAATAAAATAAAGTACAGTATTCTTTATACGAGTATAAGCTTCACTTAAGAGTTTGTGAGTGAGTTGGGAATTGAACGTATACTGCCATCTACAGTCGTTTATGAGAATATAATCCAATGTATCAAAAAAACGCATAAAAACGTGAACCGCATAAGTTTAATGTCAAAAAATTCTGCATATCTTTGATTTATTTATTTTATTTTTAATTTTTACATCTCATAGCTTATGAATAAATTACCATCGAAAATTTGCACAGAAATCAAAAATTGGAATTACTCCAAATTCGCATAAATCAAAAATCGAATGACTCAACGATCGCATTAAATTTATGTTCGCGTAAATCGAAATTTTCATTAAACAAAATCAAAACGTGCAAGAAAATAAAAATTGGAACTACTCAAAATACGCATAAATTGAATATCGAAATTACTCATAGATTACATAAGTTTTAATTCGCATATATAATCAAATTTTTTTGCATAAATCGAACCATGCCAAAATCAAAAATGGATTTTTTGCATTATGTACGTACATATAGTATATCTGTATATGACAGTAGGCGATACGAAAGAGTATGCTTAAATTTAATGTCAAACCAAGCATATACAGTATATTGGAATACTGGAATTTATTCGAATTTTCGTTTATCCGTAATATCTTTGGTCCCATCCCATCACATTTTGGATAATTCGAGTTTTGTAGTGTAATAAATTGGTAATGAATATACTACTACACAAAGATACTAACGGTATTACGATGTTGAAAAGTTCAACTTGTTCAAGTTTGGAGTTTCCAAACCCACACACACAAACACTTGCTTTCTCAACTAAATAAAAATCAACCGAGTTTGGGTGGGGTCGTCGACCGGCCTTTGGAAGCCAATGTTTGACGAGAATACACTAATCCCATTGGCTCACATTGACTGTCCGAAGCACGAACGTCTCTTGGCGACGACCATTCTTCAGGATCAAAAGTCCTAACCCCTCCCCCTTCTCCAAAAAATAAAAAATAAAATAACATACACAATGTCATAGGCGTGAGCGAACATTTTAATGAGAAGCTCAAAGACAACCCACTTGAATGACTATTTTTCCTCCTTCGTTAATCTGTTGAAAAAAGATATTGTACGTGTTGTTGTTAGGATGAAAGGGTTTCGCGTTGTAAATTGTATTCTTTGGTCATTCACGTTGATGAGATTAACGCCAAACTAGGGTTTTAACTTTAAAGTAAGGTATTAGAGAAAGGAGATTGTGTTTATTTATAATTACTATACCGGTACTGTAATACTATGGGATGATAGGAGAACCGGATTAGGAATCGAACGTGACGCTATAGTGACGTAGTCTCCTGTACTATTATACAGGAAGTCGTTTCTAGAGCTCTATGTGTAAGACTTATCTCTTTATCATTTATATTTCTATAGTGTTTTGAGTGAATTTATTTTTTTATTTTATTGGCGCGATCATTCGTAAATAAAAATCCAAACGATATAACATCAAACAAATCGTATATGTATAACTGAATTGAGCGTAATATGGCATCTAAAGTCGTTTACGATAAAATATTGTATAGTCCAATGGACCAAACCAATCGCATAAAGAGAGAACGTTTGCGTAAATCGAAAACAGCGTAAGTCTAATGTGACAAAAAATCGCACAAATCGAAATAAGAAAAAAATGCAGAAATAAAAAAAATGGATTACTCGAAACTCGCATAAAACGAATTATCACATTACTCAAAAATCATTTTAGTCTAGATTCGTATGAATCGATAGTCGCATAAATTGAAATTTGCATATCGAATATGGAATAATTCAAAAATCTAAAATTCGCATAAAGCGAAACTGTATATAAAGCGGATCCTTAAAAAAAAGCATTTGAATTCACTTGTTTAGAGTTCGTTAATATGCGATTTCGCTATTATATGACGAAAATAATCTTCACAGATGTCCAATGTTTACAGTGGTTCGTGCAATTTGACATGTAGTAAACATGAGTAGCGTTCGTTATCAATGGTGTGATGTATCAAGTGCGAGCAAAAGCTATGATAAAATAAACCCACTTTTTAGAAAGTTATGATGCTACTGATAAAAAGTATTGACAGTTGTAACAACACTGTAACGACAACGAATACTAACGTATAATAAAAACGAATATCGGGAACCAATCAGATTCGTGTTTTTTGTTGTTGCGTTGTTTACTACAACATAGATACAACATACTTATAGTGTTACCATACTATGACCTAGACACAATATATGTACATGACAGGTGAAGATGCAATATAGATGTTACTGGCAATGTGCATAGAATCCAGACGTTCTGTATTATATTGAATGCCTAGCGTCTTTGACAAAGTATGAAATAGCATGTTGTATAGAATTGTTTAGGTTAGTTTTAAAACAAATTGAAGTGCATAAAATTAGGCCTGGATTTAAACAATTTAAATTCTTGCTTAACCTAACTATTCCAATACAAATTTCATACATCGCCTAAACTAGGATTGGCATTCTATGAAATACCCGGATTCTTCACATTGCAGGTGGCAGACGGTATTTGCTATTTACATTAGCTTCATTGGTGAGTTTGTGAGTGAGTGAGCTGGTAATTGAACGTATCCTGCCATGTACAGTAGTTTATGAGAATATCAATATATTCCAATGTTTATTTTATTTTTTTATTTTAACGCATTAAAAACCGCACAAACACCGCATGTACCAAAAAAACCGCATGTACCAAAAAAACCGCATGTACCAAAAAAACCGCATGTACCAAAAAAACCGCATAAAACAAGACTCGCATAAATCAAAAACCGAATAAGTCTAATATAAAAAATAAAAAAAATACCATAAATAATTAAATTAAAGAATTGCAGAAATTAAAAATGGAGTGACTGAAAACTCGCATGAATCAAATATTAAATAACTCAACGATCGCATAAATATAGTTTCGCATAAATCAAAATTCACGTAACGAAACGTGCAGAAATCAAAAATATAAACACACAAAAATTACTTATCAAAATTACTCAGATTGCATAAGTTTTAATTCGCATAAATCGAAATATGCGGAAATCAAGAATGTTCGCATTATTTATGTATCTGTATATGACAGTAAATAAAGAGTAGGCCTATGCTTTAAAAAAACATTTTCAATGTATTCGTGTTCTCTTCGAATGCGTGTTGTATGTATCAAATTTCATTAAGTTTGTTGTGACGTTCTGAAATTTTCTATTATGCGGGATGCGATTGAAAGGGTGTAATTTCGCGTTTGTATAGTTATGCTAATGAGCGGTGCGCGTGTTTTACAGGTTTCATTATTTTTTCCCCATCTTTTCATCGTTTCAGTAAAGGTACACTATTGTGTATACATAGAGCAGGTATAGAAAAGTTGAACTTTATGCTAATGACCTTTGCGTGTTTCCTAAAAGTAATGTAAAAGTGGATAATATCTCACGCGAGGTGGGCGGGGAACTTCGTGAAAAAAAAAGAAGGGTTTCTCGTGCGTGGGTGGCGTTTGCATTTTGTAGTTAGTTGGTAACAAACCTCTTTTCTCTCAGTTTTGGCGAGAATAAGGTTTGCTTGCCAACCGATTTTCATCATCATCATCTGACGATTTATAATTAGCATCCAACCTTAGCATCATCATTATCATTGTTCACAATGAAAAATAGTAACCATCGTGATATAATCACGCAAGTTGATCGCACAAAAAAATAATATAGTAATTTGCATAGTTGGTTATAGTATTTTTTTTTTGTGCATAACTTTTAGAGATCTTTAGATTGTTTTTATTCCGATTAGCGAATTCATTTTGCGTGTTAGTGTGTGAGTGCACTTAATCGTTGGCATGGCTAGCATACCGTTGTTCACGTGATAATTAATGATGTGTGCAGAATGTCACGTGATGCGGTTTGGTGACGTCGGACGATCCTGGGGAAGTGAACTTAACGTTCAACGGTGGTGGTGATGAATGCGGGGAAGCCAGTTTTTTTACAATACTGTAACTCTAACGAATGTTGTGAAGCAACATGACTTAAAAAGCCGCATTGAAAACAAAAAAGTCTACATAATTTTTTGACAGGCTATTTACGAGTATAGTATATGTAAAAAAAAAAGTATTCGGGTGAAACCCAAATTCACTAGTCAAAACTCCGTTAGATAATACGGCCGATGGCCACCAAACGCTATAATTGAATGGTCTAAAATTGGTCTAGAAAAGTGAACTTTAGTTTTGACTGAATTCGGGTTCTTACTGTGACGTATAAATAATAACTTTATTTCTTTTGGGATGCTCAATAAACAACAATAATAAACGTTGGTTCTTGTTTTTTTTTTTGCATTTCAATATACAGGGTGGTGTTTTTAAAAGTTTAGTGAATTTTTAACACCAGACGTTACGCATAACAAAACAAAAAATAATTTATTATTTTATTTTATATTATTTAATTATTAATTAATTAATCTATTAAAACAAACATTAATCTATCGCACACCTTTGAAAAATGAACGAGTCCAACTACCGTTGATTATGTTGATGTGATGTCATGTTCAGATCATTATATTGTCACTATAAATTTTATATCTTTTCATGCTGCTTGGCTACCTGAAAATTGCCCATTAATTATTACCTATGTAATTTTTTGTACCGGTACTGTAATTGTGTAATTGTACGGCGTTACTCTGATTGTCTGTGTGTTTGTGTAATTTGTTTGAGCCCTTCCCAGAGTTCTAATTTTAAAACAAACATTCCTTCGGTCAAAATTGGTAGTACAAGAATTTCACGATTTAAAAAACAAACAACAAAAACAAACAAACAAATGGCAAAAGATCCAAACAACTTTACTACGATGATTGTTAAAAAATTTGTGTGTGTGTGTGTGTGTGTGTGTGTGTCTTCGCAGGATTGCGAAGCATGTCAATTAACAGTTACTAAACGCCTCATTCGCAAATCCTAACGAAACTTGTTTAACGGCATGTTCCTATTTTTAACGACGACTTCAACGGAACAATTTCTACTGTATTTCATCATCATCGTACTGTTTCGTTGCAAATAGTGAAGAAATGAAAAAATTTTCGATCAATGCGATTTCCGCATAAACGATTTTGTCAATGTACGAAGAGACGAGTACAATAAATTTAAGCATACCGGTACTCTTTGTATAGCATAAAAAGGCTATCTGTACATGACAGTACTTTCATATAGTACAGATATATTATATATACATACACAATGCAAAATAATCCTTATGATTCCTGCATTTTTCGATTTATGCGAATTAAAATTTATGCAATCTTTGACTATACGGTAATTCGATATTCAATTAATGCGTGTTTTGAGTAATTCTATTTTTTGATTTCTGCACGTTTCGATTTATGCGAATTTATATTTATGCGATTGTTGAGTAATGCGATATTTATTGCTTATTATCCATTTTTATTTATGTTTTTATATGTTCCTGTCTCTGTTGTAATTGTTCACTGAACCCAAAAATGTAAATCAATATATTTGATTTATGCGAGTTTTGAGTAATTCCATTTTATTTTTGTAATTTTAGATTTACATATGCGTTTTTCTTTTTACATTGGACTTGTGGTTCTTATTTACGCGAAGGACTTATGCGGTTCTCGTTTTATGCGTTTTTTGGGTAAATTGAACTATAAAAGTATATTGTTATGATATACTTGTTATGATATATTGTACGTATACGTTCAATTTCCAGCTCACTCACAAACTAATATTAAGAGTACAAAGGTAATTTGTTTGGTTTATAAACCACAATAATTCACTATAGATAGAATCTAGGAAACACGTGGTTTTCTGATATTCACTACCCCCTACAAAAATGAACTCGTCCACTTTGCTTTCTACGCTGTGTAATACTATGCATTCAATCCATATTTCTGTAATATCAAAACGATATTATTTATAAATTTGTTTCATGATACTGTGTTGGATTTCATCAATTTTATTTACAAATAGTTATAATTTAATCACAACGACTGAATTGTGCCGTTTCTCCCTTAATTGGTAAGGACACTTGTGTGTTAAGTAACCTGCTCGAAAGGCAGCTTTCATCCAATTGAGGATAGGGAAGTATAATGGCCTTAAGGGTTCTTTCCTCTCACTTTCTCAGAGTTTATTTTCGACTGTTTTAGCCGTGAAGGAATGTGGCGAAGTCTCTCCTCCCGTTCATGTTTTTTTATATTTTTATTTCATTATATACCTTTTTTATTTTGGTTAAAGAAAGAATGGAAATAATTGGCACGCCATGTCTGGCAAAGGTTTGCTTTATTTATGTTGGCACCATCATCCACAGGCGTTTCTGTAATTTTTATTTATTATTTTTTTTTTCATATATCTTCATTTCTCATAAATTTTTTTTTGGATGTTCAACAAAGATAAAAGAGGTGTTAGAAAGGAATTCTGCAATAAAATCAATCTCTTTTTTTGTTTTTCGTTTTTATGTGAGATGTATTTCTTTTTAAACTCATGTTGTTAGTAGCAGGTTGATCTATTTCTAGCGACTTTTTAAGCTGCATGGTGCGAGATTTTTTGTTTTTGTTTATCTTCGTCTTTTGGAAACAAACACTAATTCCGGAGAGCATATTTGACACAGACTAACAACAACAACAACAACAACAACATCATCACTTTTATGGCATGTAATTTCTCATTTTTGTTGTCATAAAAGGAAATGACGACCTTCACGTGAAGCTTTGACATTTATATATCAACTTGAAGCTGGTTTTTTTTATATCACGATTTTTTTTTGTTGTTATTTTCCTCGCGTACATTTTCATTCATATTGCTGTTGATGATGTGAATTGTTTGTTACTTTCACGAATGATATCATGAATGGGTGTTACAGATTAAACTTTGTGGAGTGAAAAGATAATATAATTAAGTCGTGATGTGGTTTTTTTTGGGGTTGTGCTGTTTCGTTGACGTCATGATAGAACATTTTCCAGTTTATATTATGACTAGCTATATGCCCGTCAACAATGACGGAAACATTTTAACTCATGTTGCTTCGCAACACGATATCATTCTAGTGTATTATATTGAGAGTAATGATTGAGCAAAAAAAATTCTGATTTCGGTGTGACAGACATATAAACATACAAACAAACATACAGACCGAGCAAATTATTACATTAATATTTTTCATAGCTTTATTTCATAAAATTAAGTTATATTATTTCACATTATTATACTATTAGTGTCACTTTTAAGTGAGTGAGTTTGTGAGTGAGCTGGGAATTGAACGTATACCTTATGCCATTTACAGTCGTTTATGAGTATGTACGAAAAACGCATCAAACGAAAATCGCACAAGTCCTTCGCATAAATAAAATATCTCGTGTTAAAAAAAAAATCGCATGTATAGAAATAAATAAATCGAAAATTACACAAATGAAAAATAAAATTAACAACGATCGCATAAATCGAAATTCGCATGATTAAAAAAAAAATTCGCACAAATTGAAACGTGCAGGAATCAAAAATGGAATTATTCAAAACACGCATAATTTGAATATCGAATTACGGAACTTAGGCAATGTATGAAATTAGCATTGGAATAGTTGTGGAAAACATTTTTGGTTGGACACAAAATTTATGGTTTTCTAAACAGAAAATGTCGTTAACTAACCTAACTTAGCCAAGTCTAACTTAAACTAAGCTAAACAGTTCTATACAAGATGTTCATACTTTGCGGCTAGGCATTGTACTGGATTATATACATTGCCTGGGAGACACATATACTGCATAGTTATATTTATAAATAGTTATATTTTCGTTTTTCTCTAATATTAAAAAAAAAAAATGTGGCTTATCATTATATTGTCCGAATCCCTGCCTATATTAAGACTACCAATGATCCTTAGGCCTAGCATGGCAAGGCTGGAAAACCATTGCAAATTTATAGTTATTTGTGTGCGCAAAAATAAAAACAACAAAGAAACATAATTTTCCGGTACTGTATATTTATTTATATGCATACATACAGTATGTCGGCACACGAGAATGTCAACTTGTTGTAATGAGAATTTTTTGGTACGTGGGTGGATGCGTTATTTTGTTTTTTTTTTGAACACGCGGGCTGAAGAACAGGAAGTTCACTCACCTAGTCGATCGATCGTTTCACTTTTTATTATATACTACGCTGAAATGAAATTTTCACGAAACAAATATCTTATTTGTTTATTTATTTTTAGAATTTTGTCTAGAATTCGATTTTTTTCATCATATTTTTGCGTTTCGTCTGGATATTATGATAACATTTTTCTTTGTGTGCATCTTTTTCTTTAGAGAATTTCCATTAAAAGAAACTGTTTCTTCTTTTTCACGTATTATTTATCATCTTTGATATTTATCATCTTCGCATACAAAAAAAAAAGATGATGATGGTACATTGTAATATTTTCATATCCATTCAGAAATATAAA
>JAQIWH010008374.1:0-10336 GCA_034695005.1 Cryptops parisi | reverse complement strand
TAAAGTGCGACAACCCCCCCCCCCTCGTGAAGTGTACAGTATACACGAAAAACTGTTGAGAATTAAAATTGGTCTAAATTACTAAACGCTCCTATACTTTTTCCGTTTTGCAATCCGAGTTATATGTAATTTTCAATTTTAGAGGAGGCTAGAAATAATAATCGAAAACCCTCTACTATACAATAGATGCATTATGAAGATGAAATAGATGAACAATTTATTGCATAACTCTATTTCGACATTATGCAAGACAAAATAATGCCGGTGCCGCCATCTGTAGAGTTAGCATAAAAAATAATTATTTTATTTATTTAGAAAACTGTAGACATTTCTCTTTTTGAACTTTACATTTTTCCACTTTAGTTCATTTTTGTGCGCTTATTGCGTTGCTGAATTATAAGACTACTATCTGTATGCCCGTCAACAATGACGGATGCTAAAATTGTTGTAAACCTCATTGTTGTGTTTCTACTGTAGTTAGTCACTCGTTACTACCAACAAAAAGCTTTATATTCATTATCACACACATCACACACCGACAGAGCTGGAAAACTATATAGAGGATAATGAAAACAGACCTGTATTCATAGAAACCGGAACTGGTAGTTAAAAAAAATCAGCTAAATATTTTACTGGTTAGTGTAGTTCCCTTTTTGTAGAAATAAACGATAAACACACCCAACACATTTGTAAGAAAATACAACTATTAATATTTGATTATTTTGTAATAAAAAAAATGTCTTATTAGAGATGAAAATGCAATTCTATATTCACTTGTAAGTGTCTTGTCAAAGTAAAATTAAACATTTTCACTATTCACCAATTTGCAAAACGTCTGTTCGGAACAGTTTATATAAGAAAGAAACTCAACACGGTTGATTAAGCCATTTTTTTACAGAATAAATTTCCCTAGTCGATTATCATGGAAGACGCACAACAATAAAACGCGATGCTGTGTTTTTGTTCTTTCCATCATTGTCGCAAGAGAAAAATGTGACGTGTGTGCGTGAGTCTAATTGTGACGCAATCCCATTTTCTTTTCCACTACGATAATCATAATAAAGGTTATATCTACTTCAAATGCTACGAGCGCCCCGCCAAATGTCCTACGCGTAATGGAAGAAAAAGCGAGTGCAAAAGGAGGTGGATGAGAGGGGGGTGAGTTTTGGAAGGAGAGATGAAGGAGAAAGCAGTCAAGTCAGTCGTGAAGTAATGAAACTCCTTTGTCTTTTCGTGGCTGGAACAAAGAAAGGCAAGTGCAGTGACAAATGGGGGACAGCGGTCCTCAGAAAATGGCTGGCTGCCCCAGTTCCCCAAAAACCTTCAACTACGAAGAAAACCTAAAAAAGAACAAGAAGAAGACGAAAGGAGGAACCCGAGTCGCACGACGAGTACTAATTCGACCCCTACTACTACTACTACGACAACAACAAAACTGGTGACCTTTTCTTCCTCCCCCCACTGTCCACTTGGTTCGCCTAAATCGACCTCATCCTCCCTCTTTTAGACTTGATGAAGCGCAATGAAAGACATTGTGCCAAATTAAAATGGTTGACGCTGATGAAAACTAGCAATTGCGACGACAACGACAACGACGACACACTACTGTCCGTGTCTATGCGTGCATTCTAATGAAGAGTGCATTCTAATGAGAGGTGCCCTTTTCCACGTTTCCCAGCCAGCAGAATTTCGGAACAACAAAGCAAAATATTTTGAGCCCTGTGGCGTCGTTCTGAAATAATGCGCATTACCGTTAAGATGTGGCACACAAGGACCGTGTAAAGGAATGCTCACTAACCATAACGTGAAATATTAATTGGGGAGGGGGGGCTATAAAATATTTAAGAGATTGTTGCGTTACGTCGGTTAGCTGTGGAGAGTTGTTTGGGTTTCGAGTCAGCCGACCGTTGAGGTGCATGATGGCATGTCTTGCACAAATTGGCACAAATGAAAGTAGTAATTTTCTCGAGGAAATTACCTTAAAGTTGTTGGACTCTCGTGAAAGCCCCAACACAATCATTGACCATGACGAGAAACACGCCCAATGTGAGATATATTGCAGCCGAGCCAAACAACTTTTTTTTATAGAAAATAAATAGACTAATTTTACCTTAAAATTGCAGCAGATGATTGGAAAGAGGAAAATACAGGACATAATCAAAAAAATAAAAGTAGCAGTTGAATTAGGGTGGTCCTTATAATGGTGGAAAAAAAACAAAAGTTTTATATTGAGTCTATCTCAATATTAAAAAAAAAGTTTTATTCGTAAAATTTGGTGAATTTCAGATGAAATTTAGAGGTCGCTACAAAAGTTGAAAACATTGGTTTGACACATAAGAACAACAGTTTTATTTTGAATAAAGGCACCAATCTATCTTGTTCCAATATTTAAATAAAAAAGTAATAGTCCCAAAATTTGGCTTACTTTAGATTACAATTAAAGTTTTTTTTCAATGTTTGAAACGTAGGTAGCATTAATACACAATTTTTCAGATCTTGATAGCAACCTCTAAATATTGTTGAAAACAAACCTAATTTTACAAAACGTTTACTTTTTTCTACAATTTCAGAACGTGTCACATCCATTTTTTCAAAACTTAAAAAAAAGGACCACTTTAAGTTACATATAAATAAAATTGTTTGTAAATCTAAACTGGAAATATTTTTCTATTCAATAGATTAAAAATTGAAATAAATGAGTCCTCGATATTTATGTGAGTAAATTTGGTAAGAGCAAATTCGCTCTGACGGTACTAAACATCCTTTCAGATTTTTGACAAAATACGATACAGTATTATGGAATTTTGTGATGTCATGTGTTACAGAATAAATAAACGCTTCTGTATCTGCTTCTTTTCCGTTATAATGTGTGTGTCGATTGTGGTACAAGATGGACTTTGTGTTGGATTCCCCACAACAGTTTTTTCACTCAATACAAATTTCGATATATGTGCAATTTTCAATTTATGCAATTTTTTTTATTATAACCTTCACATAAATCAAGTAATGTAAGCAATATTTAAAATATAAACTAAAAACTGCAAGTTCTGAGATTAAAAACAAAAATATTAAAAATGTTTTTTTAAGGATAAGCTTTATGCAAATGTAAATTTATGTGATCTTTGAGATATTCGATATTAGATTTATGCGAGTTTTGAGTAATTCCATTTTTGTTTTCTGCAAGTATCAATTTATGCAAATATCCAATTTATGCGAATCTAAATTAATGTGATCTTTGAGTAATGTAACATTCGATTTACGCGAGTTTCGAATGTCATTTTCCCAATGTTTTATTTCATTTGTGCGATTTTTGGTCCATTGGACTAATTACCATTAACGTATACTCGCCTCTAGATGCGAGTATACGTTTAATTCCCAGCTCACTCACTCACAAAACACAGTCACTCACAAGTGAAGCTAATATAAAGCGTATAAAAATATTATAATAAGAATAAACATTACAAAAAATTATATATAAACTTCACACGACTCCATTTACTTCTATTCATTGGGAACTCAACAGTCTCGGCGGTATGTTTGTCTCGAGCCTTTGTGGTTGTTTTCAATCAAAGTAAAAGATCACCAAACAAACGCCAGGACCTTTAAAATTGGTTCAATTTTCTTCCGCACAGCTCCCAAGTGAAAACGTTGGCAACGAAGAGCTTCCAGTTTTTTTTTTTTTTCTCTTTCCACTCGAAGAAAATTTTCACCATCCCCCGAAAAAACCCAACCACCCAGCTAAACTCCAACAGCGAAATACGACCTTGACGTCGATGAAGTTCTTCTCCGCGTCTTGTTCATGTCAAATCATGAGAAGAGCGTTTTATGCGGCTCTGGGACAATAGCGAGGCTAAGAGCACCAGCTCTTCTTCTACGTACTACTACTACTGATGGATTTTTCCTCAACTTCCTTCCAGTGAAGATGTTCTTCTACTACTTACTACTACCACCACCACCACCACTACTACTATTGGGGATAAACTAAAGAAAAAGTGGTATCTGCGCAGTGGAACAACAACACCACCATTCACTCTTCCCCGTGGGAATTAAACCCATTCGCGAGTTCGTTCGACACCCCCGCAACGTGGGAGCCTAAATCAACCTATCGTTCTTTTAACAAGACTCAGTTTTTTTTTATATATATATACAGTATATAAGTATATATTAAATGTATCCTTTCTTCTCTTATTTCCTGAAATCCATTTTAGTATGTTCTCTCATTAGACCTCTTTTTGTTTTATTTCACATTTTTATCTCAACGTTTTATCTTTTTTTTTTAAAGAAAAATGCTAATGTTGCTATATAGTTATTTATTATAACTATATAGATGAATCTTTCTTCAGGTTTCTTGGTAAATAAAGATAACGTGTTGATGTACGCATATGTTCGTTCGAATCTAAACTCCACGAATAATGTTTTGGATTGGATCATTATATAATATATACAGTATGAAGGCTTTGCTACGCTCCGCTTAACAAGTACTATATACAGTGGAATCCAGTTATTATGATCACTTTGGGACTAGTGCTTTTAAAAACAATAACCGTCCAATAAAAAACAATAACAATAACTTTGAACAATGAATAACAAAACCATTCAACAGTGTATCAGGACCGACTGATTATAATAACAAAAGCTGATTGGTAACACTATCCGTATCAAACACTGAAATGATACAAGTATCATTATACACAAAAATTAGTCGATTAGATATTAAGCTTTTCTGAACAGTTGGAATCAACTGACACAATCGCGTGACAGTTACAGGTAAGACTGTCAATGAAGGTAAAAAACTTTTGATTCTGTTTTATATATGTTTCCATTTTACATGACATTCTACATCTGTTTCCGCTGCGAAGTATGTTTCATTTATTTAATTTCCAAAGCCTATTAAATGAACTGTTCTGGACATGTGTTGCATTTATTTCAATGTATCTTTCATATGTTATTACAAATAGCGTTTTTGATAGCGAGACAGCATGTGTATTTTAAATATAGCTTCACCTTCAAACTATATTTTCAGTACCTTCAACCAACAAAAAAAGTCAGAGTTCATTTTATTTCTACGAGTACCGTACGCTCCTTTAAGTTTTGTAAATCTATATCTTATATATCTATGTGAATATTGACCTCGCCCTGTTTGTCATATCCGATAAGATCATTCTGTAAAATTAATTTCCATTATGGCAATTGCTGTCTAATGGAGCATTAACCTATCATAAATAGCGTTTTCATTCGTGAGCATTCCGGAATAAACAACAACAAAAATAATTTTCAGAAGTGCTTTCATCATAATTACAAAAAAAAAGTAACCCATCGCTTAAAAACGCAATCATCATATACGAGTTCAACAAACTTTCCGCAATCAGCATAATTGAAATGTTGTGTTCGTTAATCAACATCGACTTTCACTCATACAACGATTAATAATGCACTAGCATATTTAAAACTCCACAGCTTTAATCGTTATAATAATCAAGGATTTATATTGCTACCCAGTAATATTTGTATCGTTTTCAACACAATACATTTCTATGACACAATAATGCAAAATAAATTTTCATAATTTGTATAATTTCTTAAATGGAGTGTAAACCAATTGAATCATAGCAACTAGTCGTTAATCAACGTCGACTGAACTTATATAATAACAGTATAATAAAATTATGTATTATAATATAATTATTCATAATTAATATAATAATCCTGCAAATTGGTTTTCTTATATCTCTTTTTATCACAAGTATAACTAAATTTAAACTGAATACTTTTTATTAACCAAAATTATGCAGAAATGTATCTCACATTTTTTAATGAATATTCAAATTAAATTGGCAAATTTATCCACATATTGGATATATAGCGTATGTTTTATAATACTTTTAAAATTAAAATAATATAAATTTTTAAAAAAAAAATTGAAATAAAATTATATTTTTTATTTTAATCTACCGTTTCTTAGTTTTGAAATTAAAAGACAAGAAAATTTATTGAAAACAAAAGCCCACAAGCGCCTTCATCAACTCTAGGATGAACACATCAGAAAGTTCATCTCGTCAATCAGTGGCTTCTATCACCACCAGTTGTTTCTCTAATAGGTCAATTATGAGTCGAGCAAATGTGAACATCCTTCTAAATGAGAGCATTGCCGACCAGAACCTCACCACGGGCCAAGACCTAATAATAATTGGATCTCATTACGCCACAACACAAAACTTTTCGCCATTCTCCGACGACAACAACAATAATAATGCAATTCCCAGACAAATGTGTAAGATTGATAAGAACATTCCAGTAAAGAACACCATGCGTTAAAGCTAAATTCCTTGTTTTCATTTATCTGTCTACTGTTATAATACACGGTGGTGGTTCACGTTGTAACGAAAAAGTGGGCGTGACATCTTACCTGAACAGATGAGAAAACAGATGAGTCGTATCCACGTTGCTGGGCTGGAGATTGAAGCCATAATGATGCGATGATGACAGCAAATTGCAGCGATTTTGTACGGGAGTCCGATCTTCGTCGCCTACCAAAGACGAAAATATAGACTATAGATCACCGAAATATCCAACGGGGGGGAGGATGGGCCGGCGAAGGCGACAAGAGTGGTTGTCGTCGTTTCGTTGTTTTTGGTTTTATTTTTATTTTAGTCGTCTATTCGCCTCGCGCCAATATTCTCTCGTCCTGAACTGACGCTCGAGCCAGCCGCAGTGACGCTACTCGACACCGAACCAAAACCTTCCGACAACGAAAAGAACTCCCACGCATTTGGCTACGTGTAGCCATCTGCATCGTTCACTCGCAGCGCGCGAAGCAGCGTTTTACTACACGTAAGCGTTTAACTATACAAAGTTAATAATTGGAAGAAAACAAAATAAACAGGAAAACACTTTAAAATTGTGGAAATCAGAGAAAATTACTTACAAAATATCAAAAAACTTCTTAAGCAAAAAACGTCTTAACCGATTAGGGTCAAAAGCGACATCGTCAATTTGATCTCTTGCAAAAACAAAGCCATTTAGATTATAAAGAATTTGTCAATTGAAGGGCTCTGGGCAATATAATGATAAGTCAAACTTTTTTTTTCCAAAAAAATGACATTATTACATCAAACTGTCCCTCAGTCCTGTTTCTAGTTAGTTACGGTACTCTGTGAAGTGTTTCTCGCCAGAAAAATGACTCTTCTAAACAATTTTAAAAATGTGGCTTAATATTGCCCGAAGCCCTACCATTTTCAAATTGGAAATCTGCACAAATGTGTATATGTGCATATGGTACGCGGTGAAAATTAAATATAGAATCTTTCCTTTGAAATGTGTTTCAAAATACTGGAAAAAGACAAACCCAAGGGTTATTACTACCGTGATGCAGCTGCGCGACTGCAACACACTCATAAGTTGATCCCAACTTGTAATTACGACCTACGTTAAAAAATTCATGTCCAACATGCATTTAGCATCAGCTATGTCGTTTCAGGGATACAACGTAATCAATCATACGGAAAGCCCTTTTATAAATATATAATCAACATATCTACCTGTTTCAACGTATCTTTTGAAACTGTGAAAATACAGATGGTGTACATTTTCTGGCAACATGCGAATTCCATTATTCTACTGTAACTAAACCTGTATAATAGTTGTTTCAAGTAAAGCATAAATGCAGTAGAAAATTAAAATCTTAAGATATACAAACTATACAGGGTGAGTTTTAAAAATAGTTCAATTGGAATATTATACAGACTATTATAACGACAATGTTGGGTTTTAAATATAACAACACTTACGTAGGACTCTTTACAATGGTGGTATTTCCATTGACCTCGCATTGTTACAAATCAGAAATTGCATTTATTACATTATAAACTATGAGTCATAGCTACCAAGTCATATTTAAAGTTGTAGCTAAGGGTCCATTTACTCAGAATCCACTGTTGTTTCATTTATTTTCAACAATGCAACCAAAATAAAAACTGAAACAATAGACCCCCTAGAAAGCTTAAAGTAGATCACCTATGTAGTGCAGAATAGTGATAAACTGTCCTGCAATTGAGTATTAATAAACATCTAAGTTTATAAAGTTGCGTCAGCGTTAGTCACAGATTACATAGTAGTCACGGTAGTTCAACAATGATCTGCACAACATAAACGCAAAATTTAATTTGATTTACAACAATGAAATGCATACCATACCAACCACGAGGGCAAACTCAAATTCCAACAATGAACTGCATAAGCTGTAAGAAATCTAGACACCCCGTGGTTACCATACCAACCACAAGTTCTAGTCTTTAATAATAATGTTTTTTAAGTACAAAATAATAAAGTATTTTTTAGCAGGAAAGTGTTTTACGGATGAATCTGTTTTACACTCAACAATTAGCGTGAACTATATGTAATAAACTATGCATAATATATAACATGTATGTACGTTTATTTGCAACAATGGAAAACGAACATATGATTTAGAGAATCAGCAACACTCAATACCTGAAGGTATTTGGGGTTTAACGAGGGCACCGACTGGCTTTTACAGCTATGTCATTTGGCCCTCAGACTTTATTTAAATCAGAAATACAGATGTGATGAGGGTGATAAACATGGAACAGGGTTTTATAAAGAAGGAGGAAACGAGAGTGCCCCGAGAAAACCTGCCCCCGCGGTGTCAGACCCTAAACTGAACCCACACCCTGTGGTATAAGAGACCCTAATCATTCTCTATACTTTTCACGAACTCACCTTGTCAATAACCCAACTACCCGTCAACAGCAACAATTCACAAATATTTTTAACTCTTCATCTAAATATATTATTAATAGGTTCCCTTATAATACTTGGCAAAATCAGAATAGCCTTCCCTATCGTATTAGGAAGTTGCCAGTAGTATGCACCAATACCTTATGTGATCGACAGTGTATTCACTTTAAAAATAAGTTACGTATTTACATCTTACAAGGTATATAATTTAACTTTTTTTTTTGCTCATTTGAGTGTAAATAAATAAATAAATACAAATAAATAGTACTCCCTGTCCAAAAATAGTTTACATTGCATGTAAGACTTTCCAATTATGGACAGTTTTAGAAAATAATAAGTTCTTATTACTTTATAGTAATCTAAATTTGGTCCTTATTTTGATATGTAAGTTAGTGGGTGAAACTTAAAATTTGTTTGTTTTTTGAGACAGTGTAATGTGATGTCATGAATTCAATTCAAAACGATACCCGATGTGATTGCAATAATAAAAATAAGTCTTCAAAAAATCATGCTTCACATAGTAGACACAATAAATCAAATTATTTGACAAGCGAAATGAGATGTTACAGCTTTACAGACCAGCAAAACTAAAGGAATGAGACATTCGATTGATTTTTTTGCTTTGTTTCTGCCACTGGAACAAGCACCAATGCTGTGAAGACGTTGTTACATCTTGATGTGCTACTCACACGAATTCGACAGGTGCTAAAGTCGCCCAGTTCTACAGGCATAACCTCAGAAGAGAAGAAGAGTGGTTTTCAAGGCGTTAACATGGCGGTGGTATTGTCATAGTTTGGGTAGCATTTGCAAGCCGCGGCAAAACTTTTCATCACTTTTCTCAATGGAAAGCACAGTTCAGAAAAATATATTCAGACGCCAGACACAGGATAGCTGCCATTTTTGTAACTATATACCCAGAAAACGGTACGTTTTAGCAGGATAACACCTCGATTCATACGCCGAGAGTGACAAAATCTTGGGTTGCGTCAAACAATATTAGTCCAATGAAATGGCCTGAACTTAGCCCTTATCTGAATACCATAACAAACCTGTGCGGGATACTGGTTCGTTAAGTTTACAATGATAGAAAAACATTTTCGATCGTTGAAGAGCTGAACAGTCAGTTGCTTGTTTGTTGGGAACTATTGCTCAAGAACTTGGTTAAAAGTATGCCCAATCGCTGTCTGGACATCACGGAGTCCAACGGAAAAGATGGTGAAGTAATGAAATGCTTTAAAACAATGGCACGCGTTTTTTCTTCGGTGGTCCCATCTTTATTTCTACCGTTGGAAATGCAAAAACTGCATAAATATGCAAAAATACCGAGTTTGTTTTTAAAATTTAAGTGTAATTCCGTTTTTGTTTTTATTTAACGCTTCTTTTGTTGTCTCGTTTTGTTCAAATCCTAATACAACTTTTTGATTTATTAACAAAAATGTTGTGGTGTCTCAACATTATTTTCACTACTACTGTATATTCTTGACTTGTGAACAGCGACTATTCTTCGTGTACATGATGTCTAATGTCAACTTTAATATTTAATTTTGAATGTTTTCTACAGTTGAAACATATTTAAATA
>JAQIWH010008373.1:0-10336 GCA_034695005.1 Cryptops parisi | reverse complement strand
GTTAATTATTTCACTGTTTTGTTGGCTTGTACAGCATTACAAAATGATGCAAGTTCTTTGCTTAGCTGTCCTTTTGATGTTGGTGTCGAAAAGCATGACAGAGACAGTTTGTCAAGGTCTGCAAGAACCAACCTCTGTTAACGTCACCAAAGCGACTTATTTTAAGGTATGAATAAACTATGATACTAGTATAATTAGAATAATTGAGATATCTTAAAATTTTTCTTTTTAGAAGCTTTATATCAGCTTCACTTGTGAGTTTGTGAATGACAGAATTAGCGGGAAATTGAACTATTGTCAGACGATTGTGATAATATATTATGTTGTTAACATGTTTGTTATTTTTATTCATTGTATGTATTCCCAACGATTTTATGTCCCTAAGGGATGAAGTTTAATAACACAAGTACATTACAAATCCTTTTTAAGCATTAGTGTTTATATACTGGCATAAAGTGTCCGCCATATTAGTTTTTAATTAACATCATATAGGCAGTGATACTCGATACACTAAGATGATTCCATAGACACCTCGTTCAACAAAATCCACCGAGTTGTGTTGTTTTGTATGCAAAAGTTCTATATACTGGCATATAACGTCTACCATATTAGTCTTTTATTGCTCCCATACAGCAAGTGTCACTCGTGAGAATGAGACGAATCCTAGAACATTTTACTCATCAAAATCCATTAAGACGTTTAGCCTTTAGGAGGGTCTAAAGAATAATGCATATGTGGCATGTAGTGTCCGCTATATTGGATTTTCATTAAGTAATTAGCCAGTGTTACTCGGTAGGTTAAGACAAATTCATAGACATCTCAATTCATCGAGTAGTTTTATTTTTATATGTAGAAACTCACTCACTTACAGCCACTCACAACACTTTGTGTGGCTGTGGCTTTAGACACAACCACCCCCAAACAAGCTGGTTTTTCAAATTTATAAAGTAAAATAATGATCTTGAATAGCACTTTGCCATTGTGAATTAAATTTCGGCATATTTAGCTCGAGGATCCATGGATGATACAACAATAGACAAATTTTATTTTTAATTTTTATTTTAAAATGCTCCACCCACTAGAGATTATCAATACAGAGCAATTAAGAATATGCCTAAATAAAAATTTTAAAATAAATACTTGTGGATGTCTTTATACATTTACTATTGTTACATATGAACTATTTTTTTTACTATTACTATTTTTTTTATATCGAAGGGCAAAAAGTTCCAGGTTTGTAGTGTGTTATTTGTAAAATATATGTAAAATATATGCAAGATTTTTCATAACATTTCGTATCTTTTTATATTTGTATTTTATCAACCAATTTAAGAGCATATTCTATGTTTTAGAAAAGCGGTCTCCTAACTACTGCCCGCAGGTCACACCAATCCGGCCCCGCGGTATCGGGCTGGATATGCCCAGTATCTGCAAGGCCATAGTTTATTTTGGTTACATTGTAAAATTTACAATGTAAGTAAATTATAAAAAATAATAATCAGACGGTTGTCTCCCGGTACTCTGCTACTCTGCTACGAGATGTAGCTTGCACCCAGATGAGTGATATATATTTTAAAATACTCTGTTCTATAGTGAGTAAAAATCACCTAAAACTTGCCTGCAGAAATCAAGTATAGTATGTTTTAGGTGTCCTTGAAAATTTTTTAAAGAAAAATTTACAAAGGGGGAAGTACATGAAACCTTAAATTTTACATGTTTAATTCCATAAGTAATGTCTCAACCTTATTTCTCGAAAAAAAAATTATTTCATATAAATGTTTATTTTAAACATTTTCAATGACACCTAAAACATAGTATACTTGATTTCTGCAGGTAAGTTTTAGGTGATCATTACTCACTATAGGACAGAGTATTTGAAAATATATATCACTTTTCTGGGTGCGAGCTACATGTCGGAAACTTCCCTTGTTAGTGGAGAGTTAGTGTGGCCCTAGGCTGAAAAGTTTGGAGACCCCTGTTTTAAAGCATATTTCCATTTTTATAAGGCATATATGATAGTTTTTAAAGCACATTTTTTATTGCCCTGGTGGGTTTGCATCGACGACGGTACAATAAAATCAGTTTTAAAAAAGCAATTTTCGATGGTATTTCAGTAATGTACGGTGGTATGGTAGTATAACTGCAACAACCATGATACGGACAACTACTAACTTAGCAAAATATTGGGCCAATTACTCTTGTACGAATTGAACGACATGCGCGTATACAGCCCTACAGTGTGGAGAAAGTCTCACACCACATGAAAAGAATTAACGATACTTACTTTATATAAATACATATTTTATCGATACATATAAATATATATCATTTACAATATAAAGAAATCACAAAATAAATTCCAATTTTTGATTGGGTTTGGAACACTTATCAATTTCCGAATTTTTTCAATTATTTTTACGTTGGATCATCTTTATCAAGTAGTTTTAGTGGGGGTTCATGACCCTAATGATCTCCCCCCTGTAAACGCGCATGTTGAACGGTAATACACTGAAAAAAGCTAAATGAATATTTATTTGGTACTTAGGCTGATAAGAGCTTCGACTACTATGAGCTCCTCACACAAATCATTTATACTATTCCTGGTTATAACTTTTTCGTCCACGTTATAATTGAGTGTGCTGATGCCAAACGTGATAATAAATTTTCCTTCGTTGGTTTTATCAGCACCATCCCTGACAAGTGAGTAGTTCTGTGAAAGTAACTTGGAACAGCAAAATAGAAAGTGAACTAAACATTACGCCACGAATTTTAGTAACTAATTTTGCATGTTCTTTTAAGTTCCAGTGAATCAAGATCGGCCGATTACAACAGATTCGATATATTACCCTTTCCTGGAGCTATAGTTAACATTCCTATTTATCTACACGCAGGTAAGAGAAAATTTTGATTTGGAGACCAAATCATGCTGCAGGATCAATCTAAAATATTTTTTAGTAAAACGTTTTACGATTTTTCAAATGTGTTTGTTAACTTGTATACAGGGTAGGTCAAAAGTACGATTCCATGGAAATGTTATATATCAAGGCTATAACAATTACAAAATTGAGTTTTGGATATAATAGCACCTTCATAGGGGTCTTTACCATGTTGATATTAGCACTGACGTTAGTTTACATATATCTTACAATATATCAAAAGATATATCATATATGTATCTTGGTAAATATTAATTCGATGCTTTGGTGAGCATCGAATATTAATTTGATGAGTTTGGCAATTAAACTTCAGCTTTAATTTCAACCATCTAGCAACTAAACTAACTCTACTGCATAGTGTGAGTGACTTGCAGCAAAGCTGTAGTAGAAGCTGCATGCTTTTTGCTCTCTATTGTTATATTAATTTTTATTTCAGTCGCATCGTTAAAAATAAATTAAACAAAAGGGCCAGCGGCTACAACTTTCTTATATGACTTGGAAGCTATGACTCATAGTTTCCAATGTAACAATGTGATTTCTGGTTTGTAACAATGCGAGGTCAATGCATATACCACCATTGTAAAGATCCCTATGAAGGTGTTGTTATATCCAAAACTTAAAATCGTCATTGTAATCGTTCTATTGAATTGTTTTTTTTTTTACTCACCTTGCATAATTTAACGAAAAGTGTTATTCAACTAGCTGTACCCGCGGCTTCGCTTGCGATTGTGTTCAATCTTACCGTGAATAAGTGAACTAATAATTATAATACAGTATACCCAACTTAACAAAGATCTAGAGGCTCATATATACTTTGACCAACTTAGCCAACACATACTACAAAATATGGGGTTTATGACAGTCTTCTATAAGTAATATGTTAATCTTTTTTTTGGCTATTATGGGGATAAAGTGAAACTGTCGAATGCGTAAAACTATTGATTCTAGCCGTTCAAATCTCTATATTTTTATGTTTTATCATAAATTTAATATCTGTAAACGTCATTGGTTACGATTTTGCCACTGAGCAAAGCAAACGTTACCGCTCCACAGTTTTAGCGGTAACGTTCTTTGTGTCGCAATGGCGTGGCGACTGGTGGCGACGAAAGCGCTAAAACCATCGAAACACAATCGATAAACCCTGCATCTTGCACGTTATCGACTGTATTCACCAGTTCAATAACATACACACCCCTCAGTCTAGGTCACATACCAAGACCAACGGGTTTCAAGAGATCGTAAGCATTTTCAGCTTATTCCCATTCACTTTGCATGTTTCTAAACATGTGTTAACTTTATCTAAACCACATGAACATTGAAATGAATAGCAAAATCTTCCTAGTGTGTGGATATTTATTTTAGTGTGTATCCTAAAAAAAAAATGCTAACACCAACACGAAAAAAAGAGCTTAAAAAGCTGTAGCTTTTTGATGTTATATATTTTAGAAAATCTTTATAGTATATATATAAATATTTATTTTTTAAATAGGTAAACTTAACGTTGAAGGAAGGAGTAATTTTTATAGTAAGCTTACAGTAATTAGTGAAAATGTTAATTGATCCATTAATTTCTTAAAAGTAACAAAATAATTTAATTTCTGTTGCTTTTGTTTTTCAACTATATAAAAATAGTTGAAAAACAAAAGCAAAAGCAAAAGTTGTTTTTATATAACAATTTATTATTTAATCTATAAATTTAATTTATATATAATTATTATAATAATAACATTTATTATTTTTGAATTATTAGTAGTATTCATAAATACGTAATAAGACCACATAGTAAGGCTATGTACACTTCGGGAGCTTTTAGAGCGACAACCGTCCAATGACAGTCGGTAATGAGCTTAAATAAATTATCGACTGTCTATGGACGATTTTCGTGCAAAAAGTGCTGCGTCAAAGTGAACGCGGCCACATTAAAACTTCCGCCTTATCCCGGCCACCCTCTGATGACGTCACTGGAATTTGGCCATATTCGTGCAATCGATCAATCTGCTACAACTGCTGACTGTGAACATAAAAACGCTAAATGATACCCAACACAAAAAACGTTTTACATGATATCTAACATTAAAAGGCTAATATGATACATGGTACTCAAATTGTACTCAAACTCAATACAAAAACGTTTTCGCACGTGTTGATTAAGTCAAGACTAACCACGATAAATTGCTCAATACTATTATTAAATCGTAGTTAATTATCATTAACTTAACATATAATCGTGCTTACATTTATACATTGACATCTGGAGGTCAGTATTTTGCAATAGCATCCAGAATGATGGAAAACAGATCTTCACCTCTATGTGATTGTCGTGTGAGAAATTACTCAATATTATTATTAAATCGTATTAATTATCATCCAGAACGCTATAAGTTAAAATACCGTTATAACTACAAAAAAGGCGAAGGTTTTGTTCTATCCAGGTGTAGAAAAAGAGGGTTTCGTCCTATTCGAGTTTACTATAGCAGCGTCCCCTGGCGAATCCTGCAAACAACATTAGGGTACAATAGACAGTAGTCGTATTTGCATGGCGAAAATCACATAAAGGTGAAGATCTGTTTTCCATCATTCTGGATGCCATTGCGAAATACTGGCCTCCAGATGTCAATATAAAAATGTACATACGATTAAATGTTAAGTTAATGATAATTAACTACGATTTGATACTAATATTGAGTAATTTATCGTAGTTAGCCCTGACTTAATCACCACGTGCGAAAACGTTTTTTGTTTTGAGTACCATGTATCAATTAGCGTTTTAATGTTAGGTATCATGTAAAACTTTTTTGTGTTGAGTACCAAGTATCAATTAGCGTTTTAATATTAGGTATCATGTTTTCAAAACATGTATCACGCGGATCGTATGCGTAAGTACCATGTTTTCAAAAATAAGCCTAATGTCTGCCTTTCGTCTGCTTTTAAATGTGTAAACAATCCTGAAAGAATAACAACATGATCCAAACTGACTAAACTTTGTAAAAGACAGACAAAAGACAGTAATTATTGAAAATCATTTTTTAATGTCTTTGTGTCGAATCCAAACAAATCCAATTTGAATTTCTTTGTGTTAAATTTCGAGTTTCTTTGTGCAATGGCGTGGTAACGAAAAGTGCTAAAACCACTTCGACTGCAAGCGTTTCGCTAAAAGTGAAACGCGCTCTCAAATGGTTCAAGCTCGATTGATCTATTGAATACTGAAGTGTAAAAGTGTAAACTTGAACTCAATCTCGCACCTGAATCTGTTTCCAACTCGCACGTTATGCGCAGGCGCAACAGTATTACCAATCTGGATGAAACGTATGCGCAGGCGCAACACGATCCGAACTGCTGCCCGTGAGTACGAAATTTATCGTGGTTATCCGAGATTAGGTATCAAAGCGTACATTCAATCTGGATGAAATTACTTATTAAGTTAGTTGGAACTTCTTATATGCTGACAAAAAAATCAACTTAATGAGTAGGTAGTTTCTGCAGGGTGGATCCACAAACAACCAGACAGACTTTCACATTTATATATTAGTAGCGATTAGAAGCTAATTTTTTTTTCTAGGAATTGAATGCAGAAAAGTGTTTGTCTTATGTGTTAACATCATAACACATTTAAATATTACAGTTAACATACCAATAGAGGCTCTAATGGAATTCAAGTTTGATAGACGAGGAGTTGAAATCATTTCTAGCTGTTTGAAGAAAAAAGAAGATTGGATTACACGTAAGATTTTTACTACTCTTCAATAATTACAGTATTGGCTACTGTAATATAAAATAAAAAATCAAGTACGAGTTAGATTTGCCCCCCCCCCTCCTCCCACCGAGGATTTTGTACCTTTTGACAAATGTTGTTTCTAAAACATAAAAACAACAGCTAAAACAAAACTGATCTTTCGTCAAAAACTGCAGTTTTAAGCGGATCAATACTTACAAACTATTTGGAATTTTTGTGTTATTGCTATTTGTCGTTGAACTGCAGGATGTGTACGACATTGGACATTTATTTTAAAGTTTTAAGCCACATAGGGTTTGCCACAGAGCTCAAACGAAAGTATCTTCTTGTCGATATCACGAGTTGGACAAACATCAAAACTCACAAACTACAGTATTTCTCATAGCCGTGTTATTAGGACTCTAATAACACAGACTAAGAATCCGTGTTATTAATATTTGATATTTTTTTTGTGTTATTGGTATTTGTCGTTGAACGACGGGATATATTCGTTTGTGGATATTAATTTGAAAAATTAATAATAATAATTAATTAATTGATTAATTAATAATAATTAATAATTTGTCTATTCTGTTACTAACGCAGCGTTAGTGACCACGCGAGTTTAATTTTATTCTCTCAAAATAATTCAATTTTACTCTGCATTGTTGGATCAGGTGGTTATACATTTAAAAATTTTACTCTCTAAAAATAATTTAATTTTACTTTCTCAAAATAATTTAAATTACAACAATCAAATTTTACTCTGGACACCCCGTGGTTACCATACCAACCACGGAGCTATCGAAATCAACGATGAAGTTGAGTTGATTTATCGTAGCGTCTTTGTCAGACACAATGATTTTTGGGTTTCAAAAATTTCGAGCCTAGGAAAAGTCGAGTGTTTCAAATTGGAAAACTGAAAACAGTGAGGTAAAGTGCTTCGGACTTTCTAACTTGACATGCTTAAAGTTTTAAGCAGAATATATAAAACTGTGAAGCAAACGGCCTAACAAAAGATGTGGGAAAACTACCGAGTCATCAGCAAATAGAACGTCTTCAACAGACACATCGTTATTCTACAGAAATAGAGATGTGGGAGATCGTCTACTTCATTGAATTAATGGGAATTGCAATGATTTTCTACCTAACATGTCGTCATTGCAAAGAAGGTAAGTATGAGTCATGATCAGTTTTCAATTTTATTACAATAAGAACCGGTATTAATAAAATTCATCATCACCTATGTCTTACGTATGAGGCAAGATTGACTCGACAAATTCAAGTATATTTTTTCCAAGTCAAACCCATAAAATCATTGCCGTATTAAATTGGTTGCAAAAAGTATTTTTTAACAACATAGCCTTTTAGTTATTTAAAAAAAATAACCAACCAAAATTTTTAAAAAGTCTGTAATACACCAGCATTTGTTTATTTATTTATTCGTAGATTTTTTTTTTAATTTTCACACTGACGATGTTATTATAATTCAACATTTGAAAGAAAAGGCATTTTTAATGTGAAGATTATTTGTAGTAATTCTGTGACGAGGAGTAACTTTGCTCTTGATGCGAATCGAACTCACAAATACAATCTCGAAGATGGAAAATTTATCTTAGAAAGCTTGTTTTTGGTTAGTAGTCAATAAAATCATTCAACTAATCGCTTGAAAAGTTACTAGTGTTGGTGGTGACGATGAATCTGCAGTGTCACCGATACTAACAGTAGATGTTCGGACGTGATGATGGGTTTGTATTAGTCCAATAACACAGTACGCAAGATGGGTGCAAACGAATATATTGTTGTACGTACAGTGATACACACTGTGTTGTCCGTAATCACATTAGTTGATCTTGAACTGTACATTGAATAACATCATGGATTGATTAATTCGAGTAGATAGACTTTTGATCAGAGCATTAACATCGCCATTGTGTTGTATTTGTATATCTCCTCTTAACTACTGAAGCAAGCAACCATCTCCCTTTACTTTACAACGATGCTCCTTTATTTAACTTTACTTTTAACAATAACCTTTGTTATGAAAATTATTCCACCCACCACTAGAAGAGTAGATTGATTTGTGACCCATTTTCCACGAATGATATCTAGTTGTACGTGTATAATACACGAATTTATTTCAATTTTTATAGACCCTTGGTCTAATCAACTGGGATGTTTTTAAGGAACGCCCACGGTTGACGAAAACTGTTTATTTCATTGATAGATAGCCTATCGATTTTTTAATGTATTTTTAGGTCATATCGTTTGTCATATATTATTTAGGACATTTATTGTTTGACATTTTTTAAATATTATTTTTTGAAAAATTAAAAGGTCAAAGAAGAACCCATCATCAACCAACGGCCAGCAAATTAAAGACAGCAGAGAACCATTTTAACGGTGATAATGACGCAACAACAGAATACCAAAGTAAGTGACATATAATCGTCTATATAAGCTTCTCAAAAACTTTAAAAAAAGACTATATGGAATATACATTTATTGAACGTAGCTAATAAAATCACTCTCCACGAAACATCTTTAACGTTGGCACAAAGTGGGATCTTTCTAGTTCAATGTCAACCATAGGACAAACATCGTTGAAGAATGAAAGAATGTTAAAACTCGGTTAAGCGAAGCGCTTTGGTTGATACTACTTTTACCTAGTAAATATTTGGATTAAAGTTTGTTTGTTAATGCTAGCGTTAACTAAAAATATTTAAGTTAAAACTTGTTCTCAACAAACTACCTTTACCTAATCTGAACTAAACTATCTTAACTAACCTAATATAATCATGACTAGGTTTGGTTTGGTTAAATTAGTTTAGGTTAATTGGTCAAGTTAGTCTGATTAGATTAGCTTAATTATTTTAGTTTGGTTACATTGGGTTAGGTTGATTTATATTAGTTGAGTAAGTTTAGGGTGATTTAGAAAAAGTTAGGTTAGTTTAATTCAGAATAGGTAAAGTTAGTTTAATGAAAACGAGTATTGTTTTTATTTTAAAAGTATAAGGGAGACTGGAGAGGAATGGGGCAATCTAAATTTCTCCCCAATTTTTAAATTTGATTTACCTCACAAAGTAGAGGATCATTAAATGCTCATCAAGCTATAATGGCTGCTTATTTAAAGAAAAACTGGAGTTGTGAAGCCGATGATCGTATTTTGCACTACCAAATGTAATAATTAATCCCAATGTTTCAATTGCTTTATATCTTAAAAGACATAATACACGATGGTGATAAAACTAGTATAGAAACTATAATTGATGTAGTTGAGTTTCATAGTAGTTTGGTGAATTTAGTTGCAGCATGATTTTTTGATAAGTATTATTCAATACAAATTGGAGTGGTTGGGAGGAATGGGACACTGGCCAATGGGGACGAGTGGGACGTTGTCCCACTCCTCCAATGATTTTTAAAATCTTTTTTTTTTTTTAAAATTAAGTTTTGATTTTTTGTAAGAATGATAAGTAAGAATAAAAAGATGGTCATAAATATGAATCACTTTGTCATAATCATAGGACCACTACTTTGATTCCAAAAAATCCTGGGGCCGTTCGTTTTATTTAGCCTGTTATTTGTCCTTTACCCTTTAATCGTTAGTTAATTTTAATGATTTTGCTTTTGATTTTTAGTTGGTTAAATAAAATGGTATGAAAAAATTAATACAAAATACAGTACAGAA
>JAQIWH010008372.1:0-10336 GCA_034695005.1 Cryptops parisi | reverse complement strand
ATTAGTTTTATGCAGTTCATTGTTGTAATTTAAATTTGCCTTATGTTATTATTTATTTATTGCCTTATTGTTGTAGTTTACTGACGTCAGCGTCAGCGTCAGTGGACAGATCTAGACAACTATTATAGGGAATTGGTTTTGTCAGTTATTTAGAATTAAATTTGAAACTAGGAAATTTGTAAGAAACAATGCAATTTTTCCCAAGCTGGTAATAGAAAACAAATTTTTAAAAAACCCCTTGTCTTAGCCTGGGATCGAACCAGGGACCTTTCGTACTCGAGGCAAGATAAGGTTATATAGTTAGGTTTCGGAATGCCTAGTGATGTGTCCTGTCCCTGTGACATTTTGAGGAAACCATACAAAGCGCCATGGGCGTTGGACGTGATTCATGGAATGTCTTGAAGTTAGCTTTTGTTTTAACGTATAATTAGTCCTCATTTTGAAAAATTTATCGCATTTTAATTCTATTTAATTTTTTTTTGATTCGATGGGTTTTGACTTTAAAAAGTAGGCGTGTCAACCCATGCGTTAGCTCCGCCTACCAGTGATGTTATTGGTTAAGCGGTTGTGAGGGGCGGTGATTGGATTGTCAAACGTGCGCTTTTCGCTTCGTAAAACAAAATATTTTTGGCGTTATGTATTTTATCTTTCAGAACTTTTGATAAAAAAAAGATTATAATTAATTTCTTGTTTGTTTTCAATATTAATTTAGAATATCGAACCGATTCTCGATCGTTTGAAGTTGTGAATATAATAAGTTTTTGTCAATTTTTACGCGTTTTTATTGTTTATGGTATACTTGCGTTTTGATTTCAACTTTCACGTTCTCGTTAAACAGCACGATGATTCATTTATTAGTAGTTTCGTTAGTTTAGTTAACCTGTGCTTTCTTCAGCGATCACATGACTTATTCACCATGCCAGCGTTTTTTGAGTTACTCGTTTCGTCGATAGCAGGCGTGATGGTCACGTGACGAGAAACGAAGACGACGACGGAAAACGACCATCGCTCGTCTTTCGTCCCGTTCGCACACACCAAACACCATCAACGGGAGGAGTTTCTCGAGGGGGAAAAAAAACAACACGACGACAACGAGCGTCTCGCTAAACCGTAGTATTGTGCGCGTCATTCGTGTCGAAATGGGTGTCCGTCCGTTGTTCCTACTTAGCGATCGACTCGAGTGTTTACAAAATCCATAAGTTGGACTAGTGTTGTAGTGTTGTCTTCAAACACGAGCGGCAAGGTGTTTGTTACGTACGAGAGTGCCACCAAGAAGCGCGTGGTCAGCTCAGCTCAGCAGCCATTCAAACACGACGTGATCGACTTAAGTTGTATTATTGTACGTAACGTCACGCAGAGTTGTAGTTCGTACCTGTTGAGGTAGGTTTGTACCTCGTTATTTTGTTTATTTTTTATTTTTTTGCTCTTTTCGAATTGTGAAGGTATTTCGGTACTTTCCTGTTATAGCCAGGCCCGTCTGATGTTGCTATTTGGTTTATTTTGCAGGTTAGCAAAAACAAAGAAACGTATTAAATGTATGATATTGATTTGTTTTCCTAATCTAACCTGCAAAATAAACCCATCTCCCAAGTACAAGCAAATAGCAGCATCGGCTATAACAGGAAAGTACTGGTATTTCTTATGTCAAAGTAATCGTCTTTCGAGTGGTCGACACTGAAAGAACGGACAGTAAGTTAAGTTAAGTTTAGTTTAAATTAATTGAAGAGCTCACTTTCAAAACGTCTTATCTCCACTTTTGATCATTTTTGAGTTGAGAAGCCCTGAAAACTATCTGTGCATCGCTGATTTAAAATACGTTATTTTCAAGACTCAAAACTAATCATTTCCTACTGAAAAAAGCACTCTCAAAAACCACGTTTTTTATGTGCAAAGTCTATTGTCAAATGCAAAAAACAAACCGTTTTCTGAAAAAATTGTATTTCATGGACTTTAGACGCTCTTCCATTCTATGGAGACCTTTATAGTTATCTTTATGTCTTGGCATTATTTTTTTATGTACGTAGCCTACGTAATTGCTGAAATGGTAGATTTTTATATTATTTCAATATTGGAACAAGCGTCTGGTTCCAATGTCGTTATTATTACCCGTAATATTGTTTTGTCTCGAGCTGGGAGAGGGTAGTTCAACTCAATTCTCTACACGAAATGTAAACTGTCAACTGATAGGTAAATGACTCGACTAATTGCACCTATCGTTTAATCCGTCGAGACTATCATTACGCCGACTAGGCATCAACCAACTTGGACTTGTTTTCTTTTATATTATATATCTATATACCAATTAACTGATCGTCGTTTAAAAATGTCAGGTTTATTTTTTTTCAAAGAAAGGTGACGTCTGTTTTCGAAACATGTTAACGCGAAGAATTTTAAACGAGGGAAAAATCCTTGACGATTATTAAAGATGGACACAAGGTCACGTTTCTCGATAGTGTGTTTGTAATACACATTTTATTTATACTACTACTACTACTATTATAGTTGAGAAACCGAGTGTACGTCATGATTAAGTTGGGTTTATAAATTGGAGGTGAGGTCGTAAAATAAATCTTTTGCACCCGCAAGTTGTAAATCACGCGCCACAAATGAAAGGTCTCGAGAGAGAAAAAGATGGGTGATAGTAATAATATAAAAAATTTCTGGTAGAAAAACGAAAGACTTGACATTTCGACCCTTCAGTTGATCTATATAGTCTAGTACATGTCACCAACCACGTGAAATTTGGAATATCTTAACTACCAAACAAAAATCGAATTGTGGTTTTGGTTGGTTGTCCTAAACAACGAATTGAGAATTGTGGTAATGATCAAATTCGCCTTATGTTGACCACTCAGTGGTTTTAGTCGGACGCGGGGTCGTAAATATCCAATGAAGTCATAAAGGGAGCGGTGTAGTGTCAAAGAGGGTTCGGTTCGTCTTTTATTTTCAGCTTCACTTTTAAAAGATTTTTGTTATTTGTTTATGGCCGACTTTACTTTTCTCTCGATACAACACGTTGCAAAATATATACATTTTCTCAAATGGATGTCGAGTACGGTACGTAGGTAGGCTACTCCGGCTCAAACGCGATTAGAACGTCAAACTATATCCAACTCAACAGTTGGAATTATTATTTTTTGTACATTTTAATGAATCAACTCTCGACTCGACCTCCCCAGGGGGTGGACAATAATAGGGGGCTAACGCACGAATACCATCAGGGATCGTTGGTTTTTTTAGTGTTTTTCTTTTTTCTTGTTTCTTCTTATCTCTCCCCCTGGTGGTGTTGTTTCTTTGTTGTCATTTTCTCTTCTTCCGACAACGAACACGCTGCTGCGTGCCTTTAAACCAACAGTAGGGAAAAGTAGGGGCGCAAATTAGGCCCATCAGTCGTCTGACACGTGGTAATTTGGGTTGGCAGCGCGCGCCCCGAGTCCTCCACAGGTTGTTGGTCGTCGTCGTCGTCGTTTTGGTTGGGGAGGCCCCGCGTGCTAGAACCTCGGTTCAAAGACGTCCACGTAGTAGACCCGTGGGGACATTGTTGTTGTTTGAATGACGTTTATGTAAATACATAAACTTCTCTACGGGGTGTCTCAAACGTTGGTACACATAACATTATCTGTAGTCATATGAAGTATCAATTTTACTTTAACAAACTGACGCTATAGTGAATCGTGATGGTAGTGATGTTTAGCAATAATACCAATTATCCATGGGTGTGGACTTCGGAGACACCCTGTACAATTTAACGCGCGTATACACAGATCCGAATAGTTACTTTTTTTATACACTCCTCAAAGAGTCTATTATAGTCCTAGTGTAATAAAATGGGTAGTAATGCTCAATTAATAGAGGGTTAGGTCAGCGATGATGAGTTATTGAATGATCGATAACGTCATCGCTTCTGATGTTAGTGATTAGTAAGGGGATACTAAACTCGATTAACACTGCTAACCTCACGGTTCTTGTTTTTAATAACGAGGTAACTGTATTTATTGACGTCAGTCATCTGGGTAGTAGCTACATACAGTGAGTAGGCTATATCAATCTTAGAAAGGGTGTGGTTGGTGACTCGATTAAAATCAGCACGTATTAAATAGTATCCATGTAGGTTCTATAGACGTAAAAAATCCAAAAACAATAAGTAGGTTATATCTTGTCAGTATACTACTGTATAAACGGGATGTTGGAAATTGGTTTTAGCAAGTACACAGTCTGTGTTGTAGCCTACGTAGTACCCGAAAACGTGAGTCTACATAGTATTATTGCTATTATAGGTACTTGTCGGTTATCCGGCCAAGAACCACCGATGGTGCTGCAGCTCGATCGATCGATCACTGATTGATACACTTTTATTATTGTGGTAAACATGCACTTTGGGTTATGATGACAAATTACTGGGTTAAGTTAGGCTTGGGACAAACGCCCAAGTCAAAACGGACTAACGTTGTAACCCATCATGAAATGCCTGTTTACCACAATAATTAAAAGTGTAGCACACAGTGATCGTTCGAACACTCCACCTTCGAGCTGCATCGCCATCGGTGGCGCTTGGCCGGATAACCTTCTCATATAAGTTGATAATGTAGACTCGCGTTCAAGTTAGTGTTAGTAAGTATACTCACTGTGTTGAAATTTTGTAAAACAACACAAAGGGCAGTATGGTATGTTTAGTTGTATATGTATTTAGTTTGTAATGTAACGGAAATGATGGATGGTTAGCATAGCAAGTAGGTTCATTATGTCGAAACAGCTCATGCATGATGAACAATCGTGTTTGTCGATGGGTCGAGTGTACGCCATTTCTCTCTATACGGAGGTAAAAGAAATCTGTAGTACAAAGCGAAATGAGTAATTGCAGTTGACGATGACTTTCCGTCAGCTATCAATTTAGTCGTCGAAATCGATCCCATCGAAAAGTACGATCATCATCATCATCATCAAGTTATAAAAAAAAAAAGGAGAGGAATCATCGAGTCGAAAGAATCTCGACATCCATTAAGTTAGTGAGCCTAGTAATAACAATAATAAATAATAATAGGAGTCACCTGTCTCTTAACTTTGATGCCACTTAGAGGATGCTCCTAAATTTCCACATCAACGTCGTTAAGTCGTGCTGTAACATTTTTCCTTCACCTGCCACGATTTTCTCCTCCTTCCCTTTTGAGAGACGAAAAAAAGAAGACGAAGAAGAAGAAGAAGAAGAAGAAGAAAAGAAAATTAAACAGAAAAAAGCGTAGGAACGAACGAACGAACGTCTATCGAGTTTAGTAATGGTTGTTGATGTTGTTGGAGGAGGCCATGTATTTAAATCTAATAAGATAATTGACCGTTCAGCCGGTGAAAGGATAATGGAGCCACGCATCATCGTCTTATCCACCTCCAGCTGAGTCGACTTGTTTTTAACTCGAAATCCGTTTACTATTATTAGTCAACTATCTTTCGACTTACGAGCACATACTTAGAATATTTATTTAATAATAAAAATAGGATGACTACCGTCGAGTTGAGATTACGTACATTCCCTGGTCTTTCCAAGAAGCGTATTTGCCTTTGGGTGTTTAGGTATGAATCAATGACGTCATTTGATGTCCTATTGTGTCATTGGCACGCATGATGGGTGGTCAATAGGTTACCATACATACAAAGCGATAGATTTTTTTCAGGACGTAACAAATTCGATATACAGTAGAATCTTGTTATTGCGACTGCCTACTTTTCGATGACATTAAACAAGGGATAAAAATACACTAATTAGTGTCTTGGGACTGGCTGATCAAAATATACCATTATCCGTGATCACCATAACGGGATTCCACTGTATTTCACCTTTTTTTTTTGTGATTAGTCGTTGATGTATAAAGAAGACTGAAAAGATAGTTAACACCTTGAAATGTTTGTAACACGGTAGTGTGGTAATAAGTTTTCATATTTCCATTTAAGACAAAAAATGGACGTGTTCTGTGTAAGTAATACTCCAAGGTTAGATTGAACTGATGTGGAAGTAGGCTACACGGAACGTTACAACAGCGTACTATACGACGCGCAAGTCGAGTGATAATATTATTAGTAAAAATAATATTATTAGCCACGGTGAAACCAAACGGTACCGATGCTATAATAATACATCATTTTGCTAAACGGTGTAAAAGTACACACTCCCAACGATGTGAAAAGTTCTCTAAAAGTGCAATTACGCCAATGAATGATGCCCAAGTACAACGAATGACGGAAAAGTAAACTAAAGACTAAACCATGTGCAAATACCCAAAACGAGTCAACATTATGTTAATTAAAAGGATAGGCAATTAACTAAACTTATGCAAGTTAGTATACTAAACGTTGCGCAAGTAAAATAAACGATGCGGTAAGTCTTAACTACCCAACTTCACGCAAGTATACCGACCGAAACATTATGGACATTTTTATTTATTTTTTCGTAATACAATACATGAAAAGTAACAAAGCAAGATACATATAAAAAACAACACATACCGAACGATGATGCGTGGAAATAAACTGAATGGCGTGCTATATATATAGTGTATCAAGTATATTATCCATTAGCTTATAATAAGTTAAATGCGTTTTTTACAAACAATATTTCAGTCTCCAGATTTGTTTTCCTCCATTTTTTTTTCATGTGTGGATAACAACTTCCTTCAATAAGTCGTAAAACTAGGATGGCGTGTCGTGTTTTTTCATATTATTATTATTAATTTATTTTTTTGTAATAAGAAAACCCAAGCCATGATTTTGTTTCAATTCAATTTGAAGGAAAACGAATTTCGCGAGTCGGTGCTTCATCGTATAGTAGTACACTAGCTTATCTTTGGATCGTTTTAGACTAAACACGAAATTGAATTAAGTGACATAATAAAACATTAGCAACGGTTGTTATTAAACACAGTGTATGTACACTAGGAACAAAAATGTTACGAAGAAAAAAAGAAGTTAAAAACCGAAACTCGAGGGAATAATTATTAATACGCGACCTTAAAACACTTCCTGCATGACTGCTATAATTAAATTAATAAAGGGAACAATTATTTTTTTAGAAATAATAAAAAGTTTTCAGAATGGTTTACAATTTTCATTAAATGGTTTATTATATCACGTGAGCGATGCAAAACCTGTAATTTTGACTAATTACTCCTGCGTGTCGTAAAAAGTAATAGGGGGAGGAGGAGGAGGACTAAAAAGATGTCAATGGCTAGTGTTGGATTTTTTTATTTTGTTAACGGCTGTTGGATTATTTATAGTCATTGTTAATAATAGATGGCGTGACTTCGTTTTACGTACAAAACACGGCTCACCATCATTATCCAATTATCACTTCTCAATTAGCTGCTTTTTCATCGAAGGAATGCCATCGCGTTTTGCATACTCTACACTACATCTACACGGCGACAATTGTCTTTTCAAACTTTCTTTTTTTTTGACACTTGACATGTCATCATCACCTAGAATATCGTAGGAATTTTGTGCATTTTTAAGAATAAATATTGATTTAAAAGTAGGTTTGTAATAGGAGTTGAAAATTAAACCGTTAGTTCTTGTGTCAAAAGAAATCTGGTTCGAATTTGAACCAGTAGGTTAGGTTAGGTTAGGTTCAGTTCAAATTTGAACCAGCCCCGTACTCGTATGACGAGTATAATTTATTGTTTATGTGACACTTTGAAGGAGTAAAACAAAATGCAGATTATACTCGTATTACGACCAGTATAATGGTCGACGTTGTTGCTAGGAATTTGTTTTACGTATAATTCATCGTTGTACCTTTCATCGTTATAGTGTACTTTGTTTGTGGAAAGGTAAAATTTCGTTTCACTTATTGTATTAACGGTTTTCTAAAATGCCGTACATAAGCCTCCTAGTGAATGTCGAAACTTTATATCACTTTGGAATTAAATACAAAGAACTTGTATGTGTAGTTCTATGAATGTATACTTTGAATGACAAAAACTACACTTTTTAAATATGTTGTACATAGTAACAATTTTTAATCTATTTCCTTGTTTGAATTTTTTATGGCTCAGTCATTGTAATTATTTGTCCCTTTTGGGATGTATTGACAATAAATAAATAAATAAATAAAAAGACACGAGCTATAACGATTTCTGGATGTTGGAACATCTTAAATTCATTCGTTAAAAAAGTTGATTTTGTTTTTTCTCCACGAAGCTGAAATTGCCTCGAAACATGTCCATTCGCGACTGGACACAAGTGTACAAATTTGATCCGCGAGTTAATTAGATTGGCGAGTCCATCGCGATAATGAGTATAATTAATGGTCATTACTGATTTACGGTCATGACGACACACTACATTGACGTGACACGGAATGTTAATGTCTCTGGCTGGATCGAACCACGGGTGTTCCAATTTTATTTTATGAATGAACAACTTGATCGTCGTTACGATATACTTTTTATAACGAATGATTATTTATTTATTTATTTATTTATTTATCATGTTTTACTTTTCGTAGATTCTCCTGCCGTCATCACGATCGGACCTCGGGTGGGTTCGATGGGATTATTGGCTGAACGCGGGGGCATGGGTGCCGAAGCGACGGACGAAGAAGAGGAGGAGGACGACGATGACGACGACGACGAAGAAGACGACGACGACGACGAAGCCGCGACAACGTCGAGCGGCAGTAATGTTCGACACAACCACGTCACTCGGCATCCTCCTCCTCCTCATCACCATCGTCGTCCCTCGTGCACTTCGGTACTCGGCGTCGGTGACAACGACAACGATGTCGTCGTCGGAAGCGGGAACACGCCGATGGACCGACTGGCCAATTCGCCATCACCCATTTCCGGTTCGCGTCTTTTGCGCGACGAACTTCCATCCGGCGACGCGGTGAGCGTTTCCGGAAACAGCGACGCCGATCCGGACGATTTCCCTCCGAAGCGGAAGCAGCGCCGCTACCGGACAACGTTCACGTCGTATCAGCTGGAGGAACTGGAAAAGGCGTTCGCAAGAACTCATTATCCGGACGTCTTCACCAGGTGAGCATCCGTCTTGACTAACTTCGTCCCCTCCCTCGACCTACACGTGTTTGTGGTGTTTCTCGTTTTGTTCGTGCTGATGAGTTGAGTGTGTTTGTTTTTCGTTTGGATCATGCTGTGCTGGCTTGATTAACACTGAAATGGAAACACCCGGACGCTGTTTATTCCTATAATGGGAATACACATGTAAATAATGAGTACGTTTCCATGTCTTATTGATAACTAGAAGTGGACGAGGTACATCGCGAACATAGCTTGAGCAAATAATTATTAAATACCTAACCTACGCCAACAAATGGATAGAATGATCGCATGATTTAATTTAATATAGCATCAACAAAACTATATAAGATGAACTAATTATAGGTCGTATAATGAAAACTATATAGGAATCATTTTAGATTAAATGATTCATCTGAAGCGATGTGTGTGAACAATCAACCATGGGTACAAAAAATGACTCGGTTTAAGATACTCTCGATTAACGATCTTAAGCTTACATACCTAAAGAAGCACTTGGAAGTGTTTCTTTAACACGGTGGTGTTTCGATCAATGATAGTTTTCATCAGCGATCTTAGAACGAATTCAATTTAATTCCCTGTATTCGATTAACGCTGATTTCTATATATTATACCCGTTGGGCCCGTAAAAATAGGCAGTGAACGATAAGACGATAAGAACAAATAATTTGTAGGCGTACGAATAAAGAAAATCAGAACCGTATATTTATGACAGCACTAGACAGATGAACAGCCACAAGTTTAATTTTACAGATGCCAATCAACATAGAAATAAAAACCGTTACCCACACAACATCTTTACAAATTGGATCGAATTACCTTTTCGTCTCCGTAAATTTGCATCTGAATCGGTCTTTGCATCTGGACCAGTCGTTATTAGCTAAGTTTGACCGTTTGTTATATAGACATATTCTGCTGTCCTGATGAATTTTCCGGTTCATACAGTCTTTTTGTTTTGTCTTATTTTGTGTTTTCTTTTGTTTGTACTTTGTACTATTTTGATCGAACTAATTTTAAATAAATAAATAGAATACAAAATGAACTAATATCAGTCAGACTAAAGCGTACAATCACGGAATAGTTGATGCAATTGGTTACTCCAGTTTTATTTGAACTCACGTTTGGGACACACTGTCTATCTTGGTTTACGTACTGCAAGATTAACTCGTTAAATTATATCGTAAAACCAATCGTTAAACGAAGCACCACCAGTTTTAACATTTATTTAGTTATTATAATTGGTAAATGATTCAAATACATTAGTCACCTTTCACACCCTATTCGCGTATGAGGAT
>JAQIWH010008371.1:0-10337 GCA_034695005.1 Cryptops parisi | reverse complement strand
ACATTGGATCTAAGTTTAGAAAGCAACTGCGTTTAAAACGTCGACGTCTTCTTTAAAATGGGTTCGAACCATTTTGGCTTCTATCAACAAACAAAATGCTAAACAACTTTTCACTTCCAACCATCTGGTTTTACGAGAAGAACTAATCGACACAACTTACGGAATTTGTCTACTTAAAAATATCTCGATTATGTTCCCCTTTTCGACCCTTTGGGGTCGTACAATATTAGACAAAATAAACAGACAAAATTAAAAACACAATGCGATAAAAGTTGAAAATTAGCATTAATCGATGAAACCACTGTACATCGAAAAATAAATTAAGCACAATTTGTGTCTAACCAAAACCTTCCCACGATGCTGAAATATAAATGCCTACGATTTTCAGCAAAATTTTCAGCGAATAATATTGAACGTGAACCGCTGTACAGGGTGAAACAACACGCGTGTCATGCACCAGATCAATTTTTGTCGAACGTTTATTACTGTTTGTTTTTTTTTTTGAAAAAATGAGTCAGGTGTCATATGGTGTTGCGACTAATGGTTCACCCTGTAGTTGAGAAATTCACGGCCTGTTACACGCAATTTTTGTTGGGAAAGCCCAGTAATTTTTATTTATAAACAACTGCGACGCCGTATTCTTGCTCAACCAGTTGTCATTGGTTGACCAAGAAGTTTGCGTCCCAGCTGTTCACAAGATTGCTTAACTTGCCTAACAAAAATTGTGTGACAGAAGCCTTTAAGACAGTCTTGACTGAAAGAGGTCAACTAAAAAGCGTTATGAAAGATAGCGTTATATTAAGATATTGGTGTTAAGCTATACGAACAACGTTATACGAGATCATTATAAGAAGAAGAAAAACGTTATACGAGGTATATAACCTTAGAAGTTATGGTCATGCTGAGTAAGATTATACAAAAAATAATTGATGTAAAAACATGTTATATGAGGATTAGCGTCATATAAGAAATTTATACGAGATAACGTTATGCGAGTAAATGTTATTCGCTTGTAGGTGAACGTTTATACATATTCGTACACTTATACATTTTGTGTTGTAAGCGATATATGAAGATTAAAACTGTTTACATTACATAACTGGACATCAGTAAACTTAACTTAATAACGACCATGATTGGACGAATAAATTAATCGTACGTTAATACATTATTACTATACTGCATATGTATTATACTGTACAGTGAACCCTCCTTATCTGCGGGTTTTTTATCCCGCGACTTTACTTATACGGGAGAATGTGTGTAGTTCATATGAAAATTATACCATTTCATATAAGAAACTTGAGCATCCGCGGAATTTGGTATCCGCGGGAATTCCTGGAACCAAACACCGCGGATACCGAGGGACCACTGTATATGTTTTCCTATGTACAGTATATGTTCAGTGTTATACAAATTTGTCCTTTTGGCATTCATTTAATTTGTTATGTTAACTTCAGTTGATAATTTTGTAAAGTACTTTATAGTCCAAATATTTTGTTTTCCATTTGTATTTATATATCTGTGTTTCGATCGGTCCTAGTTAGCAGAATCCAAAGTGAATAAATAAATAAAATAAAATAAATATGCGTCCCTGTTTTATATGTATATCTGTTACATTCAAACTCTAAAATCAGTTAAAATTAGATTTCATTAGTCAAAACTCGATAAATAAATAAATACATAAATCTAAAATAAATATAATGTAAATGTAAATAAAAGTAAATATAATGTAAACATAATAAATATATAAAAAAATATATGTATATGTATAATATATATGTAAATGTAACCTTCAAACCTCAAATTCAGTTAAAATTCGATCTCATTAGTCAAAATCCGATCAACCTTCACCACGAAAGTTATCGTAGTTAATGTACCGAAGGCCACCAACCGCTCAAAATTCCTGGTTTTAAAATCGATCAGTTAATTCGGATTTTGACTTGTCAAAACTGAGTGTTGACTGAATTCGGGTTTTGACGGCAAAGATATATGCACAAAAAAACACGTTAAATGCGATTTTCTTCCAACGCTTAGTTAAGGTTTGAAATACTTTTAACGCTTTAAGCCTCGTTAATGCACTAACTTAAACCAAGCTTAACTAGACAGGTCGGGTTATAACGTATTTCACACTTTAACGGTGAACTATGTCAGTTAGGTCGCCCACACTTTAACTAGATAGCACGAAACACACCAATTTTCACTCTTTGTCGATAACCATTCGAAAGTAGGTACTGTACTTAGTTTTTTTTTACGAAGGCACCGACTGACCGTACGGCTGTGTCATTTGGCCCTCAGACTTTATTTATTGAATCAGAAAGTCCATAAATAGTAACGAGCTGAGGATGACGAAGATGGAATAGAGTTTTATGAAGCAGGAGGAAAGGGAGAAACCCGAGAAAACCTGCCCCCCCCCCAAAGTATTATTCACTGTAAATATTTTTACTGTAAATTCCAATTGCCGAACCATCAAAGCTGGTGCCGGATTAGTAAATTCCGGATTAGTGAGGTGCGACCAGTAATAATAATAATAATAAAATGTTCCGCCAACTGTTAGGCTTCCTCACATCGCTATCCCCATTCCCTCGTTTATTTACAGTTTTACACTGTATCATCTAAACACATGTTAAAAATTAATCGATAGCTAAACCGAAAAGATTCAATCAGCTCCATAAAGTTAAGAGATTCTCCAAAGTTACACACACACAAAAAAAAAAGATCCTTCAACCAACCCTGTTCGGCGTTTCTAAATCGATTCCATCAATTTGCGTTGGGTGTAACGACGACGCTTTTAACCCGCAGGTTAATAATACTAAAACCCTCGGGTTAATATTGACTCGCAAAAGATTTTTACTAACTGGCTACTTAATTGGCGTCGATGCAACCAGCTTTAAGACACTTTTTCCCCTTTAGACACTGTTTCCTTCTACATACAGTAGAGTCTCTCTAATCCGACACATATCGGACCAGCGAGTGTCGGTTTACTGCGAATTGTCGGATTATTACATTTCTAGAACGAATCACTCTATATTTACTATTAATACACCAACTTAGCAAAACAAACCACACGATACAGAGTACTGTGCAAAGTATATTAAAAACAAGAAAAAAAGCTTATGTACAGCAGTTATTAAACCTATCTTCAGCATTGCACACGAAATTCGTCAATTTTGTTTTTATTTTGCGTTTAAAGACAGTTTCGTCGTGTACCGACCTGCTATCTGCCGAGTGTCGGATTACTGGACGCGTCGGACTAGAGAGACTACTGTACTACGTTTCAAGATTTTCCGCTACGAGTAGCTAGCTTAGATTCGACGGATCGATGGTTGTGTCGGATGCAACATCCTGCTCTCGCTCTCTCCCCTATTTCATTCCCCACATTTCTAGGCTATCGATTGATGCCTCTGCAGCTGCAGTAGCTCGCTAACAGTCAGCCAACCAACCACGAGTGCGATGCCGTTACTCGGGTGAATCTCACCTTGCTCACCGATTCCTTAGCACACCTGGCGTTGATTATCAACTCCCCTCTCTTCCTCCACAATATCACGTACAGGTAGAGAAGAAGAAGAAGAAGTAAAAAAAGCGTCCAACAAACAACGGACCAACCAAACGTTGAAGAGGGGGGAGTAACCGATACTCCGCCAAGAGCATCATCAGCGGAAGGTGAAGTAACCAAAAAAAATATATAGAGAGAGAGCAAAGGTGGTGGTGGTGTCGCCGTGCGTGAGCAGTGAGTGAGTGTGTCGTGAGGTGTATTTGTCTATCTAACGGATCGAGGCAGCCCAGTGGCAGCTGCAGCATTGGAGAGTGAAGGCTGTATTCCAGGTCGAGCAGCAGCTTCGGTCGCCGCCGCCGTTGTAGCGCCGTTGCTGAGGACCGCTATGGCCGAAGGTGGTTCTTCGTCGTCGGCGGCGACGACGACCACTTGCGACCCGGACACCGGTTCTTTCCCGGCCGTGGTCGAGCTGAACGTGGGCGGCGTGTTCTACACCACCACCTTGGCGACGCTGACCCGCGACGAGGACTCGCTGCTGGGTCGGATGTTCGGCGCCAAACCCAACCCGACCGGCCCCGTGCTACGCGACGCCAAGGGCAAGTACTTCATCGACCGCGACGGAGTGCTCTTCCGCTACGTGCTCGACTATCTGCGCAACGACAAGCTCGTGCTGCCGGAGAACTTCCACGAACGCGATCGTCTGCGCCACGAAGCCGAGCATTACGGTCTGCGTACTATGGTCGACGGCCTGCTGCAACAACAACAACAACAGTTGCAGCAACAACAACTCCCAGGTGCGACAACGCCGTCGGTTAGAGGTTCGTCGCCGCTCGATGCCGGAAAGTCGTCGGGCGTGATCGTGCTCGGCTACCGGGGTTCGTTCGCCTTCGGACGCGACGGGTTGGCCGACGTAAAATTCCGCAAGCTATCGCGGATCCTGGTTTGCGGACGGATCGTGCTGTGTCGCGAAGTTTTCGGCGACACACTCAACGAGAGTCGCGATCCGGATCGCGGTTCCATCGACCGCTACACCAGCCGCTTCTTCCTCAAACACAGCTTCCTCGAGCAAGCTTTCGACATGCTCCAAGACGCCGGTTTCCACTGCGCCGCGGCGTGCGGATCCGGAACCGCGTGTGGGGGAGAGCTCAAGCCCGGAATGGACTCGGAAGAAAGCAAGTGGAACCATTACAACGAATTCGTGTTCTCCCGGCCCTGAGCAACAACCCCCCCACCCTTTCCACTCATACCACACATCCACCTTTTCTTATATATTATACATATTTAAATATGAAAACAACCCTTTCTCCTTCCCGCCCCAAATCCCCTCTTGTCAAAGTTAGTAAAACAACAACAACAACAACAAACGATACCATACCCACATGATTATTATTTATTTATTTATTATCGTCGCTATATATAATTAATGAACCTCTTCCCTCGGCTCAGCGACACTTCGGTTTTTGAAAAACATAGAAATCATATGTGAAAAAAAATATATATATATATATACTGTATGTCGATTCCCTATGATGATATAAGATGGGTGTTTTTTTTTCCATTCACACAGAAGAAAACGCTTCTTTAACGCTTATTAAGTAAGTAGTGCATCTTTGTTGTTGAAAATAACGCAAATGGTAGGGAGTATAAACACGTAGGCTATTTTTATTATAATAAAGATGATATCGATTTGAAAATGTATTATTAAATGTTTTAAAAAATTAAATCGTTTTTAGTAATTGTTTCCAAAGTACAAGTAATTGTATTGTATTTTTTTTAAATATTATTTTGTATTATTTTAATTTTTAAAATTTTATATGTTATGTAATTTTATAAACTAAAATTCATTTAATTCTAAAAAAAAGTAATCAAAATATTTAAAGTTAAATATTAAATTTGAATTAATATTTATTTAACTATTTTATTTATTTATATTTATTTATATAATTTAATAATTTAAAGTTAAATATTGAATTAAAATTTAACATAAAAATTAATTATAACCATTTAAAAAAAAAATATTTATTTTTCTAAATTTTTTAACTTTTTGTTAAATAAAAATTAATTTTAATTTTGTATTTTTTTTTTAAATTTTTAATTTTAATTTTGTATTTTTATAAAATTTTTATTTTTAATTATTTAAAAAAATGTTTTAATTTCTGAATTTTTTAATTTAATATTAATTTCCAATTAAATTTTTTAATTTATTATAATCTCTAAATAAAATTTTTTACAATTATTTTAATAATTTTTTTAATAATAATTTATTTATTTTAATATTTTATTTAATAATAAATTTATTTTTATTATTATTTTTTCCGAAATTTTTATTTTAAAAATCTTTAAAATTAAATTTATTTTAATTTTTAATTAATTTAATTCTTTATAAATATATTAATTTTATTTTAATATAAAAAAAAATTATTTTTAGCTTCACTACTTTCAAGTAATAGAAACTACACTATAATTAATACAAAAATTTCAACCCCTCTTTTTAACTTTTCTATGAAAAAAGAAACAATAATTATAATCAAATTTTACTACTTTGTTTTCCTCATATAAACAAAATTATAAAAAATAATTTTAAAAAAATAATTAATTAATTAATAATAGTTAGTTTCATAGAAACCCTCACTCATTTTCCAAGACTCCCATAATAAATTAATATATAGTTTTCATTAACCGAAATTTTTTCGATGTTTGTATAGAAAAACTTTTTGTAAAAATGATATTTCAAGTCTATAACAACAATTTTCATTTATTTTTATTTAAAACAAAAAACACGTAGATTCGTGACAAACATATTTCTTGATGTGTATTTTTCATACACATTAAACAAACCAAATGTTTCAACTTTCGTAGTAGTTGTTTATAGTTGTTTGTAGTTTATAGTTTGCAGTAAGTGTCGTTATTATACAAACCTTTATTACTGTTTTAGCTGTAAACAATGTTTAGAAATTTCTCGATCGAACAGTTTGCCATTGGAATGTCATTGTGTAGTATTGTATAGGATGTCCCACTGTGAAACCCCAACACTTTAACTGAATGATTAATGTTGGAATTTCATGGTGGAGACACCCTGTATTTTATATAATTTTATTTTTATTCTATTATTTTAATTTATATTTTTTTTAATTTTGAGTATATTTATTGTTCATGTCACGTCGTAAGCAAAGCTATTATTATTATATTTAATTCTTCTTATAAAGTTTTTATTAAAAATGAGAAAAGTGATATATAATAAAATATTTATAAATTTATGAATTTTTATAAAAAAAAAAAGGAATTGATAATTAAAAATTCAAAATGGTATATACAAAAAAAGCCTACTGTTAGTTTTAAAAAATAATAAGTATTTTATTTGACAAAATTTTTAATAAAATTTGTTGAAAAATGGTTTTATTCATAATTTTATAAAACATTTTATTAAAACCATTTTATCATTATTTTTTTTTTTATAATTTTATTAAAAAATCATAACATTTTATTTTAAAGTAAACAAAAAATTATTTTTAAAATTAAATTTTAATTAGTTTTTTTTTTTTGGAGTTCAACTAACTAATCACAAAATTTTCATAAAAAAAAAAATTTATAATAATAATAAAATTATTTTTAATTAATTTTTTTTAAATTATGCAAAAAAAATAATTTGTAATAAAAAAAAACTAACAATAGGCTAATTAATATTGGTCAATTAAAATAAAATTTTTTGATCGCATAAAACAAAATCACGTTGATACCACTCCTACATCAAAAAATTTTTCACCTATTTATAAACTATACCTGTGATAAACCGAAAATTATTCATAATTTTTTTACAAAATATATATAGATATATATATAAATAAATAAACCAATCTAATCATATTTAACAAGCCAACGCCAAAAAAAAAAAAAATAAATATTAATTAAATTTTCAATCACCTTGACTACAGGATGGTGGCTGATACTTTCTTTACCTCCACAATTTGATTTCCACTATTCATTAACCTATATTTTCGAACCCAAACTCAACAAATGTTTTTGTTTTCATTATCATGCCTCTCGAACGATCATTGGTCGAATCTTAACAGGTGATTGGCCCTTCTTCTTCTTTTTTTTTTATGGAGAAGGTCCACGAGAAAGTGTTCTAATTTTGATCGATTTTCACGTTACTCGCGTTCATCTCCCCCACCACCACCACCAAAAGAAAAACCTTCACAAAAACACACACACAAACGCTGAGCCTTGTCTATGGGAAGAGGAGCACCAATTTGTTGTCGATCGATGTTGACGTCACGTGACTATCATCTTACTATTACTATATATTAACTACGGACCCATGTGTTTTAACCCTTGTGTAACCCCATTTCCAACGACGATGACGATAATGATGAAAAATTATATACATCACACTATATATTAAAAAAAAAAAAAAAACTATATAAAAACAAACAAAAAAAAGTTACCCTTTCCTTTTCCTTGTATTTTCCAATTTATCTCTTTCTCTCGTTCTATATATTACATATAAATATATATATATAAAAACATGATGAAAAATATATATAACTTAATCATATTTGTCTATTTTCTCTACGGCTGCCTGTTTTTTTGTTTTTTTCGGTTCTTCGACATGAAAAATATACTTTTTATCAACAAAACGAAAACATAATGTATCGAGTGTGAAAAATACATGCAAAACAAACTTTTATCATCATGACAACATAAGAGAAACTGTTTGCAAGACTGAGTATATATTTTATTAACTACTACTATGTTTGTTTTTTTGATTTTTTGTCGCTGGACTGAATTTCACTACTACTACTACTACCAAATACTATTACGCTTACAAAAACAATTGTTGTGACACCATAAAGTGTGCTGAAAATACATTCTTCGCACCAGAATAGAGTAAGTGAAAATCAGTTATTTCATTATTTGTTTTCTGTGTGTTAATCGAATTGAAGAATATTGGTAATGACAGTTCCCATATTCTGCGATTATAGGATTCACACGTGTATTTACACGTTATGTATTTTTTTAAACGATTTGATAAACCAATGTGTTCAAAATTTCAACATGAATTTCACTTCACTCGGCTTCAACAAAATCCGGTTCGAATTTGAACTTCCTTATTTTTACCCATGGAAGTTTCAAATTCAAACCGGATTTCTTTTAAAATTTTTGTAGTTCAGTCGAACAAAATGGGAGTCATATATATGAACAATATTCAAACAAAATCGGAGTCATATTTAGGCTTCCTTTTTAATAATATCGAAGTTCAAATTCAAACCGGATTTTTTAAAATTTTTATACGAGTTCAGTCGAACAAAATCCGGATCATATTTGAATTCGATTGTAGGAAATAAAGTCAAAAGAAAAAAGGTCAACACAAGAAAAAAAAAAAGTGTCAAAAAAAAGAAGTCAAAAAAATACAAGAAAAAGTACAAAAAAAAAAAAAGTGAAAAAAAAAAGGAAAAGAAGTAAAAAAACATTTTTCACGTCCTTTTTCTTGTTTTTGACTTTTTTTCCTTTGACTTTATTTCCTATAATCTTGAACTCACGGTCATATATCCGGGTTATATTTGAAAGCCCTTATTTTTACTATAGAAGTTCAAATTCAAACCGAATTTTTTAAAACGTTTGCAAGTGTTCAGTCGAACAAAATCCGGGTAATATTTGAACTTCCGTATTTGTAATATAGAATTTCAAATTTAAACCGGATTTTTGTAGATTTACACTAGTAAGTCGTTAAATCTCCTTAGTAATATAAAATCCGGTTCAAATTTGAACATCTTGCAGCAACGTACCACGAGTATATTTAAGTATCTCAAATACTGTAATCGGCCGTACAGTTAACAGAAACTATTAAAATTCACATGTTGTATAATACCATAGCCCTAAATCTGAGTACTTAATATACTCGAGAAGTAATTTCAATTTTCAATCCAATATAACCATGTTTATCGTCAAAATGAAAAATCAATGAAAACTATCTCATCACATGAAATAAATAGATTTAACGACTTGTGGTACGTTAAACCTTTATAGATTTAGGTATATCACTATTTTGCGGTCACCAACCATTACGTTTCAATAACATAGACATTTTACTACACATACAACTCGTCGATCACTTTAGTTAACTGGCATTGATGGTGTTCGAAAGCTTTCATTTAATCATATAATCGTCAATTTCAGTAACGAATGCATTACAGTACATTTATGATTTTCCCGAAGAATAAAACGCAAACTGTTCTACACTTATACACCTCATCGATCGTACAACTGTTCATTAAATAAAGGGCGTTAATAATGGTGCTAAATAAAAACTACGTAAAATTAGATTAACATATTTCAATAACCCCCCCTCCCAAAAAAAGCGCGTTACGATATATTTTCTACGTTTCCTGAGAATAAAACGCCAAGGACATGTATGGTTTAAACATGGACAGTACAGAGTACATAATTCAATTTTTCTCATTTCCGAACGCAGCTCACACTGCTAATTGCACAGGAACGGCGCTTTCCCCCCCAGACATCGAAATTTGTTCGACGCAATAACGAGCGTGATAAAATTGATGTTCAACGAAGCGAATGAAATTATTATTACACTAAGCATCATTTTGCAAAACTTTAAAAACTGGGTTCACTCCAATGTGTTCGACTGACATCATAAACGTTGGCAATTTGCCTCCCCGCCAGCCTGCATCATAAGAGTAGTAGTGTTGACTATACAAGCTTTTGCTGGGACTTTTAACAACAATCTGCTTCAATTGTATACAGTATTATTTACTTTGTTTAATGTCATGTCCGCCCCAAAGGGACAATGTAGTTACAACATGCGAATTGACAGTTAAGAACC
>JAQIWH010008370.1:0-10338 GCA_034695005.1 Cryptops parisi | reverse complement strand
GTATGAAAGGAGAGAAGGTTAGCACTCAGCTTAGCAGGCTGAGTGCTGGCTTTTGCGAGTGCGAGTGTGACAGACATAGCTTATTATGTTAATTAGATATGTATTAATTGATAATCTTCACTTTGACAGAAAGTTTGCACGTCATGTGCAGTAGTCGTTTCGGACCAGGGCGATGCGCTAACTAACAATTGCGGGGGACCCGAAGAATTCGAAAGAAAAATCTCCAACAATTTCAATGACAGGAAGCGTTCGTATTTGACTTGCGTGCAGGATAGATCCCATTGGATATCTGAAGGCAAACTCGTCGCTCATCGACGCTTGAAATGTCTGTTCACCACGTTTGTGGTGCCGAAGAATGTCGAGGCGAGATGTAAGGATATGCTCGATTGCATCTTGCAAGACGGTCCGTTCCGTACCATGGCGAACGAAAATAAAGTAGCGGTAGCGGTGTGCATACTGTATGCGACGCTGAGGCAAAACGACTGGCCGATAACGATTCGAACGCTTTGCGACGCCGCCCACATTGACAAGGTGGCCTTTAGTAAAATATACGCAGACGTTCTCGATTACTTTAAAATATCCATTGTTGCTCCGTCTTTGGAAGAACTAGTTCCAACGTACCTCGCCGAATCCTCGCTGAAAGGCGACGCAGCGACGACCGAAATGGCGCTGGACCTCCTCGGACTGTCGCGGGACACTTGGCTTTCTTACGGCAAACGGCCCGACGCTCTCATTTCGGCGGTAGTTTACATTGCCTGGATGGCAGGCAATGTGAACCAAAATATTAAAGTACACTACAAAGATTTTTGCAAGCGGCACCAACTTCGTTACATGGACGTAGCGCAGGTGAGAGTTAGAGAACTGATGAAAATTCTCACCAAGCTGAGCCTCGAACTACCGTGGAACAAAAACAAAAAAAACATGGCCAAACGCGAAGTGATATTTTCGTTGCCCAAAATCTTGAAATACCAGAAATCGTTGTTGCTGGATTTGAAATCCGACGACACCGTGCCTTATCCTTTTGTGGAGTGCAAGAAAAGAAAACCCGAACCGGCTGTTAAACAAGCAACTGTGATTATAGGAACGGTCAACGAAAGTCCCGAACTGACGGAAGATGACATACCAAGTTCCCAACTTCATGAATTTATTCGAAGTGCAGCAGAAGTTAAACAAATGGAGAATGTTCTTTGTGATGTTTTGAAATAGACAAAAAAATGAAGCAAGGGTTATTTGTAAAATGTATTTAAATGCTTTTGATTACTGTACATAAAAGCAAAAAAAAAACTAAAAAGAAATATATCAACAAGTAATTTTTTGAAACCAAACACACAGCATAATGAAAAAACGTCACAAAAAATGAAACCCGGGAAATTTGTAACTTAACCAAACCTTCTAAACCAGAAAACAAAAACCTGGAAGACTTAATAAACAAAAATTTTATAGTTAGTAAAAAAACATAATAAGAATACTTTAAGTACCAGTATTTGTTATTCTTTGGTTCAAAGTTGTGACAGTTTGAATTGGTTAAAAAAACGTTTATGAAATGTAGTACAAAATACTATAATTTTGTAAATACATATATATATATATATATATTAAAAACTATATGCATTTCATGTAAAAAATACTGGATACTAGATCATCATCTGTACATAATGGTAACAGTTGTCTGTTTTTTTTCAATAGCGACGACTCCATCGAGATTTCTGCATTTCGATTTGACCTTTCAGTGATCTTGCTAAATACACAGCAAACAACTGAAAATTAAAGTTTTTTCAATATTAAACAAAATCTACTTGGTCCACAAGGTAAAGAAATGTTTATCAGGGAGGATACCGAATCATGCTTTTCATAGTTTTACCATACAGTGGAAACTGTACCTGTGTGAAAGCAACGCCTAGCGCCACACAAGCGACGATTAGAAGATGCCGTTCGGTGAATTGATGAATGGCCTCCAAGCATCCTCGTGTGAAGATTTCCTTACCGGCTGCCAAACTCTTAATATGACAAAAAAATTGATTAATCTATAACCACCAGCCACTTTTTCTCCATTCCAGAACTTGGAATGCTGAAAATGTATGCCTCAATTACCCAAGTTAAAAGACTAGCGATTCAATCATTGAACAGCACATGCAGTAATTTAACGGTTCCAACATTCCGCCGAGTTTAAAAGTTACAAAGCAGTTATACTACAAATGTGTAATCTTAATTGATTAAAACTGAAAAAAAACAAAAAACTTACTGGTTTGTTAAGCATTTTTGCACCGCACAGGGTATTGATTAATCCAACCTGCAATTAAATTTTCTGTGGTTAAATTTATTAAAAAATATATCTGTGGTTAAATAGTTGACTAAACCTTTCAGGGACACCCTGTATAGCTAAAGTAATTATTATAAGATATTAAAAAGAAGGGGTTCATTACTGCTATATTGGATGGATTTCTACAGCAAGAATAAGGCACAGAGCAGGCTTCGGTAGAAATTCGTTGATTCGATTCTGAGCAATTAAAGTAGACGTTATCCTGCCAGTCCAAATACCCCAGTTGTGAAATGCCGCAACATTGGAGCTGAAGATTTAAATAAAAATCAAAATTATGAAAATTATACGACATTGACACGCAAGGTTCCAACCGAACAGCTACTTGCTTTTATCTGGACCAGATCGATGAAATTTCTCAAGTTATCATCATCACGATATTTGACGATGATTTCATGAGAAAGGCCGCTCTGGATCAACTCGGTGAACTTTGATGGGAACACAAACGCAAAAGTAGCAAGAGCCAGTTGAGCAAGAAAGATGATGGTCAAAAATATAACGTACTGGAAAAACACCATAATGACAAAAAAAAATTATAAAGGTTCCGCCAATAGCAGCAGTAGTAAAGGTTGCACCTCACCGATTAGCAATTCACTAATCCAGCATTAGCTTTGATGGTTCGACAATTAGAATTTAGAGTAGAGAACTTTACAGTGTTCATAATTTTTCAATTTACGGCGAATGCTTTTGCTTCATAATTGTTAAAAATTTACAATAAATTTTTTAAAAATTGTTTACTTTATTTTGCCATTTTTCCCTAAGCTTCACTGGTTCGAATAATCTGCTAATTCGGCAAATTTTCGGTTTTAAGTTTTCCAGATCGGTGAGGTTCTACTTGCACGAACATCAATTTTCAGTATCGTTCAAAAGGTTTCGGTCAACAACAACAACAACCACATACCGTTTGCAGTAAGCAAGTATTTTCACGTAAGGCACCGATGCAACCAGCACAGCTCATGAGAAATATTATTCCTCCACCGATGATGATGATAATGGAAATGTTGAGAATCACGTCAAAAACGGTATTGATTTCGATCGGATCTCGATCGCTGTACGATTCCATGAACGACCATATTCCTAGCGCCACGAGCCCCGCACCGATGAACTGAAAACAAAACCCAACAAAATCAGTTCCGTGTTGCTGTTACAATCAAACTTGAACTATATAGACATCTGATTATTCAAGGATAAATAATCAACTTAGGTCGTGGATGAACTTTATGATACACATATATACTTCTTTGCATTCCTTCTTTAAAAAAAATAGTATGTAATCTTATTTAAACTACAGAGTCCTCGATTTGTGCATGTTCGGTGTATGCATTTTCACTATTATGTGAATTGAGAGCAATCTGCCTACAATCCGTTTCGCTTTAACTTCGGTGCATATCTGTACAACAAACAATCGAAATCCAAAATCATTATACTAATATCAACAACAGCAAACATTTCGGTAAACTTTAGTTTTAGGTTGGTGGGTAGAGTTTATGAAAAATATCGTTAACATAATTGAACTATTTTAACAATGTTGTTGTTTTTACCTAACCTAGTGTTATGGGTGTAGATACCAGGTTAGATTATAGTTTGAAAACAACATTAAATTACAACACCATTTATGTCAACGCTATTTTACCTCAACTCCGCCCACCAACCTAAAACCAAAGTTTACCAACATTTCAATGTTGAATCAAACTGTTTGCTGTACAGTGATTTAATGTTAAAATAATTTAAATAACGATACAGTATATGTTCCACTATTAGTAGAAAAAAAAGATTATTAACTACTTTGTAACTACTGTATATTACATTATCAGAGCTTCATAGTGAACCATGACTTTATAATCTTAACTTCTGTGTTAAGCCATGTGTAAACTGACTATAAAACATAACTAAAGTATGTACCAGATACTAAACAAAAATAAAAATACTCCCAATACACAAGTCACTCAGAATGTGAAGAAGATACCATTATTTCTTTAAATCATATTACTTTATATGATGTTTGTAAAGCGTTTGATATACCAAACTCCCATCACTACACTACTAAACAAAACTTGACGGAAATGAAATGGACGGAGGAGCCTGTTTACAAATGTCATCAAACTTTTGGCATTAGTCTCCCCCCCCCCCTTGTTGGGTCCGAACTTACCCAAAATAAGAAATTGAAGAAAAACAAGAAATATTTGGTGCATAGGCTGATGTAGGATTCCTCCGAAGGCCTTAGTATTTCTTGTCGTATCATTTTAGATGTTGAAATGTCATCAACAAACTAAGAATGGTGTCAAATTCCGACTAGCAACAGGTGTGGTCGCCATCCTAGAGCAGAAGCAGCAGCCATCATTGTTATTGTTATTATTGTTTGTTTATTGTACTTTCACTTGAGCTGAAGTGAAAACGAGAAGTTTTGCTTGGGCTGGGTTCACGTTGAAAGCTTTTTCCTCTAAAAAACGCTCATAAACGTGCAAAGATAGTCGATAACCAATATAGGTTTCTATGTAATTTAAACATACTTATCGACTATCTTTGCACGTTTATGAGCGTTGTTAGCAGAAAAAGCGTCTAACGTGAACGCAACCTTGGTGTACTGCACATGAGCTACCTTTCATCAGACAATTTTTATTAGGATGTGAATCATGATTCGAGCGAATAAAAAAGGCAGCTGAACTGTCACTTGAAATTATTCTGAGTCATTAAATCGATACTGTAGTGAAACATCCTTTTATTCAAGGGCATTTTTATTTTAAAAAATATGTTATGAGTTCATGTAAATTTAAACTTACATTTTTATTTTAAATACTGGTACTGTTTGTAATAATATATTATCACACAGACAAGCATGAATTAAATTCAAAAACTAAAAACATTGCTTACTCCACCCCAAGCTGATTAAACCTAGGAAATCATCCTATTCAATACAACGGAGCATTTCAGCATCAGCGCGACTGGTTCGATTCCCGGTTGGAACGATCACCATTTGATTCGTATTAAAATACCAAATAAAATATAAAACTAAATATTTTCTTATTCCAATGGTCGAAAGATGATCGCGTATTCGATACAAAACCCAAAGTTTAAACCAAACTTTCTTACAACGCATTTTTCTTGATCTTTGGATCAAATTCTTGTGTTCATTTGTTTATTATAACTATCCTGTGGAATTTTGATGTTCAAATAATGTTATTAGCAATTTTATAAAAAAAAAATATATATATAAATACAACCTAAATATAAAATAGCAAATACTAAAATTTGTAAAGCAATGCACGAAAATCGTGTTATACGGGTTGTAACTCACTAATCTGGAGCAGCTTCGGAATGTGGAATCTTAAGCTTCACTGGTTCAGAAAATCCGCTAATCTGGTCATTTTTTGGTCCCAAGCTTTCCGGATTAGTGAGGTCCAATCTGTACTTGGTTCTGTTAATGAAACCCCCAGTTATTTATCAAAAATAGAATTATGTGAATTTTTATGAAATGAAATCCATACTTCACTTGTGGTAATAGTAAAATACATTTCTGCAATTACGTTTATTAAAGGCCTTTTTACACATTTCAATTTCTAACAAATCATGATGATAAGCAGATAAAGCATAAAAACCACCAAAAAAAAAACAAACCGGTGTGTAAGATATATCTGTATGTGATTCTTGTAGTTTTATAGTAGCAGGAGTTTAAGCATTAAGAGCAGAACAATTTTACGAATGAACCAGATGTTGTTCCGAAAACATGTGCAGCAAAGATTCAAAACCTGTCAACCTATTCAGCATTACCCATAATATTTCTTTAAGCACTGGGTAATTAACTTCTGTATCTCACTCCTGGCTGTTGTGAGTATGCGCTCCGTAAAATTTATTTACATGATCAAAACAACTTGTACGACTGAAACCTAACGGAATAAACGAACATAATACAAACTTAAGACATTGCTTTGGCCAGCGAGCGATGTTAGCTGCGCAAAGCTTGAAGTCTTTCTTGCATCGCGGAAACGTCTTCGTCGTCATCTTCGACCGCATCAGGAGCTGCTGCTATAGCACTTGGTGTGGGGAGGCTATCCGACACGGCGGGTGCTTTTCCTAATTGACCTGTTACGGAAAAAACCGTATTTTGGTCAATCAAAATTACGATTGAAAAATGTAAATTCATTTTCCCCAAGTTTCGATATGTACCAGCAGTCAGTTCCCACAACACTTTGTCAACCTCCTCTTCCGCTTCTTCTTCAAGGTCTTCATCTTCACCCATTGTTAACGTGTCTTCTAGCATCTCTTCGATAATTCCGGCCTGGATTACACAAGGTTACAACGTATTGTGTAAATTTTTTTCTATGCCTATTATTTTCTTCTAGAACATTACCGTTCATTTTGAAACGCTTACCCTCATCATTTCTTTAGACAATTCTTGCATGGTGTGAGCTACTTCGGGAACTTTGACCAATGCTTGCATGCTTTTCATGACCTCGGTGCTAGTTTGCAGCGAGCCAGCCAACCGCACGGTAGCTAGATTTGCAAAATTTAAACAATTTTTTTAACCCTATTCATGGTTTCAGTTCAATCACATATGAATTAACAGATACAGGTGATCTATTCAAAATTTAGTTAACCAAAATTTAATTTATATGTTATAAAAGTTTGTATTTGAGACACTGACTCTCATTGATTCGTCAATGATTCGCATTTCGCTTGGTATTTTTTGTTTTGTGTATATTTTAGCTCCCGCCGGATGTTCTTTAGAACTGCCCCAAAAAGATTGGGTTGCTTCCTTCTAACCTAACCTGTTCTTTAAACCCATAGATGCTCAAACCTGCTCTTTAATTTAAGGACAGTTGTAAAGAACACCCCTTCATCTGATCCTTACCCATCTGATTCTTCATGCTCATCGTGACCGAGTTGATGTGAGCCTTGGAAACGTAAATTTTGCCAATCGCTTTTCGAGCGCGGACGACTTCTTTCGCAAGAATTACACAAACATCGCGATCTCCCTTTTTAGCAGCCTGCTTCAACGATTGCTTTATCTTCTCCTCTTCTCTCTGGATACCTGTGATAATATCAAGTCAAATGTCGTGTGACCAAACTTGAAACTACAAGTGACTCTCGGTTTATGAGTTCCATTCCAACAACTTGATTCCTGATTCTTTTCGTATTAAAGAGTTATTTGAGCTTAAGTATCAAAACCATGTAACTGAACATCGAATGGTCTATACCAGAGGTCAGCAAACTATGGCCTGTTTTTTACGGCCAAACAGTTAAGAGTAGATTTCAAATTTTCAAATTCCGTAAAATGTCAATAATAAGTGCAACGAAAGTGTTTATCTTGACATTGTACAGAATCTGAAACTCTTAACTCGATGGTCATAAATAAACAGTGCAGTGCCAGATTTGGATCGCAAGCCGCAATTTGCCTGGTCTATACGTTTTTTATACGATACATGAGCATTACAGTTTAGCATATATAGTCGGTACAGTTTGTTTTACTATCCTTTCAAATGAAATAAGAAAAGATAATAAAACAAACAGATTTATTTTGTATGGATTGCGACGTTCGTTAACCGAGAGTTTCACTTATACGATAACACCAATCACCTCAGTATAACCACAGACTATATCTTTTAGTCTATAAATGCTGTAACTAACCCCGTATTTGTCTGTCCAATTGTCTTGATTCTTTCCTAAGTGCCGAGCTCCATTCTTGCACCTTTAAATTTAAATGGTCGAGTACATTAGCCATGGAAGAAGAAGAAGAAGAATCAACTTTGCACACTCCTGTCACACGAATAGAAAATATTCTTGTCACCTCAAAGAAAGATGTTATACTTTTGTTTTAGTTTTATTGATCACCCGAGAAGGTAACATTCATAAGAAACATGTACGTGTAAAGGTATTAAGAACGTGACCAATTATAGGATTCACCTGCTGCTTTGGAGATTTGTCTGCAGTTTTTCCGAAAAGTCCCATAGTTGTGAAGAACGAAAACTATGATATAGTTAGGTCGACATTTCTTGCGCTTTTGGCTATTATTACTACTTGCACTTTGACGCTTGTTGTGTTAACTAATAACTACTGCAACAAGCAAGGTAGTATTGCAAGTGCAAGAAGGGCGAGCCGGAAGTAGTCCCTTGAAACCGGATCAACAACATATTACAGCTGTGCGTCAAACGTGACGTCACAGCGGCGGGAATTTCAAACATTTTACGCCGTTGGCGCCGCGAAAATTTCAAAAACTTTGAAATCCGTTATAATAAAATAAAACTTCGGAATTTTGTGATAACTAGGCTATTTGAGATAAATTTTAGCACCAACTATTAGAATGATGTCATAAAACGATTATATAAATATACATTACTTTTATATTTATTATTAAAGCAAGACTGTAGTCAAAATAAGCATACAAGTTAATGGTTTTTTTACGACAATGCGCAAATAAGATTCTAACATAATTTTGATTATAATTTTGCTAAATGATCTTACTTCAATAATTCTACTGTAAAACTATGAACTATATTGTAAAACTATGGGTAAATAATTATGTTATCTGTGGATGAAAACTGTAAATGTTATTCATATTACAATATTTTGCAAAAAAACATTCAAACGTACACTATAATTATACAGGGTGGACCGAAAAAAACTGTCACCAATGTTCAAAGAACGATATCTCATGAATCGCTTAAACTAAACGAAAACTAAAACTATTGCATGAAAGCGGAATTCAATATCTTTTTAATGACATATAACTCTATGCTATATAGAGTTAGTTAGACTTCCATAGTTTTTCCTCAATGGCCGCGTGAAACAACTGTACCCTCAAAAAAGTTATAAAATGACTTTACAGGTACAAAGGGAGTTCAGTGCACAACTGTTCAGCGGAAAAGTAAACAATGAGTGCTAAAAGAAGTGTGGGAGAGTCAAGTTTGTGATACAAGTATCATCCGGCTTCACTGATGCAGATTTACAGACCTAATCCGGAAAAACGTACTGTTGCAATCACGCATCGTGAAAGCTCACTTAAGACAACACAAGCACTTAATTTCACAACTTATTTTTAGGGTATTTGTTTTTCGCGCGACCATTGCCACCAAACTATGCAAGCCATAGCATAGAATTATATATATTATTAGAAAAATATTGAATTGAACTTTCATACTGTAGTTTTAGAATTTGACTAGTATAAATGGTTCATGAGAAATCGTTATTTGAAAATTGGTGACAGTTTTTTTTTTTTGGCCCACCCTGCATAAGCTAAAATAGTATACGTAACAAAATAATAAACTTAAATGAAAAGTTCTGCTGTTTATTTAAATGAAATTAGAATATGTTAACGATATTATACAGTAGACTCTTGCTAATCCGGCCTCTTGTCCTGACATAAAAAAGGTGAGGCTACAGCACTGAGATCAGTCAATATGACAGTAAATATCACAGATAGTACGCACTGATGGCGGTTATCATTAGACCTCGGATTAATATGCACTAAAAACCCTTAAAATATGCACTAAAAACATGAAAATATGCATGCAAAATGTCACAAAACTGCTCAAAAAATATGCAGTAAACATGACAATATGCAATTTATTTTCTAGGTGTCCTGCAAAAAAACCAAAATTCAAAGCATTTTTTTTAGCATTTTATTCCCGAGTGTTAGAATTTGGAATTTCTTGTTGCATGAAATTCCAAAAATAATTTTAAAAAAAAAACCTAGGTTGAAAATAGAAATTTTATGAAAATGAATACTAAAATAGAAATTTTAAAGAAATAAATGCTAAAAATATGCAAATAAATTAATGGCAAAAAACTTTTTAATAAAAGGCTTTTATATCCAAAAGTACTAACCGATAACAAAATTTTTTTTCTATATTTTAGAAAATTGACATTGCTACGGGCAGCCAAATGAGCCTAGTGTGTTCAAACTCGTACTGAAAGCGTATCATGTGTTTACATTCCAACAATATAACTACGCGTCCCCAGTGTTGCCAGATCCAACGCTACGTTGCCAGTCTCATTACTTAATTTACACACCTCGTATATATCGA
>JAQIWH010008369.1:0-10338 GCA_034695005.1 Cryptops parisi | reverse complement strand
AAAACGAACTTCAAAATTTTAAACATCTGCAAACATTTTTAACGACCAGTCAAGTTAAATAAAAGGTTGTAAAAAGAGGCAAGCCACAATGCTAAATAATTAGCAGATGGTCCTGGAACTATAAAAAATCCGAACTTTTTTTTCAATCGCTGTAGAAGTAGCAGAACACCAGTGTCGTTGGAAATAAGGTCTGGTAATGTATATTTATTTATTTATGTGTGTGAATACGGCTGTACAATAATTCCCAGGTATTACGCTGTTCGATTAGCGCAGGTTGGATAAAATTCTAGTTTTTTTTTCAGGCCGGAGCGAAGGCCTGCCGAAGTACTCACGCTCGCAAACAATTTTGGGTAAATGTTTAGTTCAAAGTTTGCATGTTAAAAGCGAACAACATTGTAGGCGATTCAGATCGGTGGGGGGAGGGAGGGTATCATTATTACATATCACATATAACACTCATCTGTTGAAGTTATTTTAACGTTGAATTATGCGACTTCAACAATGCAGGCAAAGTATTTCTATATGGTGAATAGTGAACATTAAAATGTGGAATGGCAATTGGTGTCAATAGTGGAATAATTTGTGGAATGGTTAGTCAATAGTGGAATAGTTTAATTGATTTCTTGCAACGATTGATCAATTCATTTTCATTTTATGTTCATCAGATCTTTTTATAACCGTGTATGCCAGTGTTATGTTTATCAGGGTTTTGATTTTGATCAAAATAATTGTTAGAACGACATGCTGTAATGTTATCGACAGATCTCAAGGTGATGCTTTGGATAAAGTTGTCGTGAACAATTAAACTCTCAACACTAGGTATTCACTAAAGATTGTCAGCGAGCGGGATAGTAAGGTTTCATTGCGAAGAGAAGCGAGGCTTTTCAAATGAATGGGCTCATGAGCGGAAATAACAACAATGAACCGCAATGAAAGAAACTGTTCATTATATTTATATCTTGATAGGTGTGTTACCATACAACGTATCCTAAAAGATGTGTTACGATACCAACACAAACAAAGCAGTACCCTAACTTATGAGATGAAGTAAAAATTGTACACAAAGAAGACTATTGTACACAAAGAAGAATAAACACAATGAACGAATGTTGTCAAAATGAGATTAATCACGGAGTTCATTCCTAGACACCCCGTGGTTATCACCAACCACGGGGGTCATCTATAATGTAACTGTACCAACTCGCCGTTATTCTAAATTTGTAGTTGAAAAATTAAGATTAAATAACATTGTGGAAAGAAGAAAAGATTCACAAATATGAGAATCGAATGGGGTGGCGAATTCAGAAAGACTTCAGAATTTTTATCGAGAATCAGTAGATTTGTTGCAAATATACAGTTTACCATCCGAATCATGGGTTATACGTATGTCTGCTTTATACGACTGGACTCGTTTTTGAAGAACTAAAAGAAAACAAATGCGCATTTTTTTTCCTTTTAAACTTTGACAGACTTTCAATTACTTAAAGACAATTGGTATACAATGACCATTAGATCCTTACGACAAAAGGATAGACAGAAATAAATTTCAGAATATTAAAACAATCATAATGAATAACAGTTAAGCGATATCGAAAACAAGAAAAATCCATCCAGTAGTTACTACATATAATGGATCACTATTATAATTACTTTACTTTACTTTGCAGTTTATGATTTACAGAATCTACAGGGACAGCATAGTAACACTCGGTATAATATTTGTTTATTTTTTATTCACGATCAGATCAAAGATGTGGGCAATTTTCTTTTGGGTATCCGTCTTCAGTTGGGTGGATCAAGTAAAAAGTCAATGTTTGGACAATAATGTATTCGAATACATCGTAGGTGAGTTTTTATTTCAGTGATTCTCAACCACCCCTGACTCTCAGCAGATACGAAGTTTTTTCTGAGAGGTCGCCCATGATTATTGTTAATTGCAATCATACCGTATTAGGCTAAAACTATAATCTAAAATATCAGTTTTAATGATTTTTGCACCCTATTAAAATGTACTTTTATACAAATTGTTTTATTTAACTCACTCTGAGGTTGAAATGGTTCAACAACATTGAGCACTTTTTCGATAAGGTTCCCGATGACCTACAGAGCTGAAATTTTTGACCAAACGTAGTGAGATCTATGTTTTAAAAAGTATCACAAAATGGCATTTGTCTGTATGTGTGTATATGTTTGTCAATGTTTCGATAACTTGCGAATGCTTCGGCGAATTTGCTTCCTACTTGCACACGTTACTCAGAAGTGGTTCCCACAGCATTGATTAAATTTTGGTTGCAATCACACTTCATTTATTTACTCATGTTTTTACTTTTGTTATGTGTTTTGCAATTTTTTATTATCTGTGTGTGCCAGATCGTTGCAATAAGTGCTAGACTTATAAACACAAAGGTCCTTGAGTCGAACTCACAGTGTTGATTTTATTTTGCTTTTTCCATTTATTCATTCATTATTTGTTACTTACTAATTATTTGTTACAACTACAAAGTTATTGAACAAGTCTTAATAGTAACATAAAACCAGCCCAGTGTTGTTTCACTTGCTCGTTTTACTCCCAAAAACAATGGAAAAAATGGTAAAAAAAATGGTATTAATGCATTCATAAATTCGCACGAGTTTTGGAATAACGGCGTAATTGCATTTTTAAATTAGCTTGTAACTTGAGGCCCGTCAACTAGACGATGTTATGTAGCCTCAAAAAAAAGATCAAAAACTGATCAGCGGCACCGACTCCGTGAGTGCTCGAGGTATCTTACACCCACAAAAATAAACTCATGGGTGTTCCACACCCATTAAATGGTACACTGTCGAATGTTCTCCGTTACGCTTGTGTGTGCGCTATTTGCAACTGATCGTTAATGTATTATGAAATAATCATAGCATAAAAATTTTTTATTCATTACATTTTTCGTGCAATAATTATGACATTTATTGCACTAAAATGTAAAAATTGATAATGTAATTTAAAAATCCTTGTTATATTATTATACTAATGAAATAAATTCAATGGGGTTATGATATCACCCAACTCCCATGGTGTCAACTTTGGTCAGCTTCTATAAAAACGTTATTCGAAGCGTCACGCGCATTAGAAGGTTCAAAAAAGCCCGTGTAGCACCCCTTTGTGTTACCTTTTGTGACACCACAGATTTCTGTTAAAATGTTATTTAAGAAGTCAGTGAAGATTACAAAGTCCACTTAATTGCATCGCGTGATTTAAATGAAGGGCTTGGTGTAAAAGATTGTTAAGTAACATTTTCGAAAAAATGCGTTTAAAGATTTTAACTTGCCTTGCTGTCTATTACTTCACACTTTTTGCACTAATATCTTTGCACATATTGTTGTTTTACTCAAACTTACGCGTCAGCAAGGTACAATATCACCTAACACATCAAAAAATATTTCTAAGTCATTTTAAACAAAAATTTCACCCTTTTACACCAGGCCATTCAATTACCAATTAAAAACGATGAAGTTAATTTATTTTCTAAAAGTAAATACTTTGGCTTTTTTTTAGTGCAATGCACAAATTGCAGTGCTTTTCTGCCGAACACAGCGCATAGCTACAGCTTTGATAGGCTTTCCAGCATAACAGAGCGCATCACAAAAGACTTTTTAGGCTTTCTACATCGTATCGCGCTATCTTGTAGCAATGCGCTATTGGTACAGCACATTTGATACTGTACATACAGCACATTTGATACTGTACATATTGGTACAGTACTGGTGCAATATTGGTAGAGTATATTTAAGCTAGGCTTACAAAACTTTTTTTTTTGTTATAACTACATAGATTTATAATAAAGTTCTGCTGAAACAGTGCACAAATATTTTATAAACACTCATTTTGGTTCATCCCCATATAATTCATTGCAAAGTTGGAATCAAATCTCCTTGGAGTTCAAGAAATTTTCCATTGAGTGTATTAAAACCACTTGCACTACAAGTTGCATACACTTTGTAAAAACAGTTATATGTTCTTTTTTAAATGACATTTTATTTTAGTTACCCTTTATATTAGTGGTTTTTTTTATATTGTTTGTTTTGTAAAGTTTACAAAACATAAAATTTGTGCACTGCAAAGACATTTTTTAACCAGAAAAATTATTCAAATATGAGCATAAATATTTAAGTCAGCTATTTTAAACCGCTTTCTTCGCTCACCGCTTTGTTCAGCACCAAGGGTGACGGTAACGAGGTTCGCCTGGTGCATATGACACTAATTGAATAATACATTTGTGAACATATTTTCAACGTCCCAACGGTAACAGCAATATGCCTTACACCGTTTTATTATAAAAAATCAAATACGTTTATTCTCTTCTTTCAAACTTAATTTGTGATCATATTATGAATTATCAATACTAGCTATTACGATTATAAAAATTATGCTTTGGTTATGTATAACATGTTATATAAAACTGATTTTTTTTAGTGGGTTCGGGTTCATCAGGTGCGACTATTGCAAACCGACTTTCAGAAACCAGTAATGTAAGAGTACTTTTGGTAGAAGCCGGAGTCGAGCCAACATTTCCTTCAGAAGTACCCTTAATATCATACGAAGCACTTTACAGTGAGATGAATTGGAATTTCACCAGTGTACCTCAGCTAGCTTGCTGTCATATACACAAAAATTCGGTAATTATGTCACAATTATGAATTTCTATATGCAACCTTTCTTTATTTGATATCACCAAACGAGTACTAATAACCAATAACTGGGTATGGTCTAAGCAAGGGGCCGAAGAATTATTTATCAGGTTAACCAGTATTTAATTTAGTTCTACCTACTTTAGCATTAAATATTTTAGTTCGTAATTTTAAATTTGATTTTACCTTAATTTATTTTCAGAAGAATCTGTATTTAATTTATTTAAAAATATTTTTTTAAAATAATACTCCGTATTTAATAATAATAATTATCGTAAAAATTACCATTTAATAATATTACTAACAAAATTTAGCTTGTAGCAAACTAACAAGATTTGGAAATAACTAAACTAAACTGTATAAATACTGTTACTGTACAAACTGTATAAATACTGTTCTTTCAATACTAAGCAGCACAACTTAAATAAATAAATATAAAGTACTGTATGTTTAAAACGCAACTTATAAATATGAATTATTTTAAACAAGCCGGATTTTGAAGCTACTACTATTTTGTCGCTTGCCCTTTCCCGTCTTTTATCCATTGACAACTATTCGTGATGCGTCATAAAAACACTCCTTGTTTTAACATTGCACTTAATTTAATTTGCAGCAAATTCCAATTTTCCGTGGTAAAGCATTAGGAGGCAGCAGTTCAGTTAACTTCATGGCAAACACAAGAGGCTTTCCTGAGGATTATGACAACTGGAGTAACCAAGGCAATGAAGGTTGGAATTGGAAAAGTGTGCTACCCTACATACTGAAGCAAGAAGATTATCAAGTTGCCATACCGAATCCTGAGGATGGTAAATTAACAACGAAATAAAAAACCACTATGAAACTTTCCAAACAAACGACGTCACTGTATAATCGTATTTTTAGAACCCTATCATCATAAAGGGGGACCAATGACAGTCGAAACTCCAACGTTTAGAACTCCAATGGCTGAGTCGTTTTTGGAAGCAGCAGCTGAACTTGGATATCGGAACGACATCGATTACAATGGCGCTCCAAACAACCACATTGGTGAGACGACCACTTTATTTTTTGTAGAAATGAGGAGCAATCATGCAAGACGTAACAAGTCATATTTCACATTGAAAACGCATTGTAACATAAAATAATTATTCTATTTTGTCACTCCTAGGTTTCATGTATCCACCTGTCAACACAAGAAATTATTCACGATGCAGCACCTATGTGGCGTATATAATACCAGCTTTACAAAGAAGCAATTTTGTTTTGGAAAAAGGTTCATTTGTTACTAAGGTATAAAAAAGCAGTTATTTATTAATATACTTGAAGTAAATCCCGTAGTTGGTATGGTAACCTCGGGAAGTCTAAAACTGAACCTCGTGTTTGAACTCATGTTGCTTCGCACCATTTGTTCTTTATTTTGACTCATGTTAGTATGGAAACGTAAACAACCATATACGAGGGCAGTTAAAAAGGTAAAGGCATTTTGACAATATTTCTCGAAACGAACACTCTAGGAATTTAAAACTTCTGAACTGGGAAGATGCATTTTTAGAAGTTTGAACATTGCCCAATAGTTGTTGTGGTGTGTTTAACTGGAAAAACTAATTAAGGTCTGTAATTGGAAGGACATACGAGGTGTATCTGAAAAGTAAGTAGACTGATTTTTTATTTAAACATATATAAAACAGCAAAAATCACAAGTTATGTTCTTTAAAGTACACTTCTTGAAAATTCACACAGTGGTTCATTTTTGTTTCACTGGTCGTAGCATTACTAGAAGCCATTTTCCGTAAGTGTGTTTAGTTTATCGGTCACAATTTTTGAATAGTTTTCCATAGTCCGCGTAACGATGACCCTTGAACTTAAATTTAAAATTAGGGTACAGGTAGAAATTGCACGGAGCTACACTAGGTGTAGGCTGTAGAGAGGCTGTAGAAACGTGGTGTTTTCTTTTTTCGCCAAAAATTCTATAATTGAAAGTGAGAAATGGCACACGACAAATTCTCCTCATCCGAGAAAAGCTAACATAAGCAGGTCCAGGGTGAAAACAGTGATTTTCCACCACCATGAAATTAAGCACAAAGAATTCTACCTTGGAGACAACCATTTAATCTACAAAGGTGTCTAAAAGAAAGTCTTTTAGACACCTGTCTTTTAGGAACGACTTCGAAAAAGAATCCAGCAAGTCTGTAGCGACATGACGAATGATTAAACGCTGCAAAATGATATCGCTCTTGTTCATAAAGTACCTTCAATTCGAGAGTTTTTGGGGAACAAAAATATCCCTACTTTTCCACAACCCCCTTACAGCCTAGACCCTAGCTTTCTGCGATTTCTACTTGTTCCCTAAATTAAAATTCAAGCAGGAAGATCATCATTACGTGACTGTGGAAAGCATTCATAAAAATTGAACCGGTAAACGAAACACACGTACGGAAAATGGTTTCTAGTACTGCTACGATTAGTGAGAAAACAATTTTGAACCATTGTGTGACTTTCCAAGAAGTGTAGCTTGAAACACATAACTTGAGTCTTATAAATATTTAAATAAGAAATCAGTACACTTAAGTTTTAAGACACACCTTGTATACAAAAGGGCTTCGTCCTTAGCTGTTTTCACCTTACTAGAAACAGCGAGCAATCATCACATTTTTTTGGTCGGAGGTTGTGAAATCTTGTAAAATTCATAAAAGAACGGTATGACAGTATGGAGATAAATGCATTAGCGAGTGAAGAGTAGGTCTATACATGAGGGTAGAAGCGTTTAAAACTAGCCCAACATCAATCCATGATAACACAAGTTTAAAAGTCGTTTGTTTTCGTAGAACCACCCCTGTGTTGCGGTACACTTCTTGTTTTTGGAATCTTTGATAGAAACCGAGGGAAAAGACAAATTTTTCAACATTGTACTATATTATTTATGTAGCATAATTTTTTTTTATTAATAACCTGTTTAATACGTAGTTATCGTCACTTTCAGATTCTGATCAATTCAAGTAAAGTGGCAACAGGTATCGAGTATGTGAAAAATGGAACCAAATGCACAGCAACTGCAACCCGAGAAGTGATTGTGTCAGCAGGAGTAATTGGAAGTCCCAAACTACTGATGCTTTCAGGAATTGGACCAAAGAATGATTTAGAATTAAAGGGTGTAAGCCTCCTCCAATAATAGAAAATTATTCACTCGTATCCGCAGAAAGTAAACTTTAACATGCTATTTAAATTATTCACTCATTTCATAGATTAAATTGATAAAAGATCTACAAGGGGTAGGTGAAAATTATCATGACCATGTGGTAATGGGGGGTATTCAATTCATCATGAATGAGAGTGTTACATACAACAGTGTACGATACAAAAAAACCGAAATTCTAGAAGAGTGGGAATACAATCGTACAGGTAAAAAAATGTCATCCCATTAAAATTTACCGAAAACTCTATTTCAGTCTCATTTTAACGTTACGTAATAGTTTCAATTTGACATTGAAACTGTCCGACAGTGATTGAACAAAAAATTTTTTTATTTATTTATGCCCTATGCAATGTCCTGAGGCTTTCGAAGGCATAGCGTTCCTAACAACTTCAAATGCCAATTCATCCACGTGGCCAGACGTGGAACTGTATTTCAACTCTGACAACGCTGCTCGATTCCTAAAACCTTACCTGCGAGAGGTATTGCACTATATATTTATTTTATTTTTATTTTTTGAATTATACGTCTCATAGAGACAAACATACATAGAAAGCTTAAATTCAGCAATTTAAAACGTGCTTAAATTTTTTTTTTTTAAATGAATGCAAGTTGTTTTACATTTTAAATCTACACATAGAAAAAGCATTTTTCTAATATACATTGGAAGAGCATTCCATTTCTTTACCGAGGCCAAGGGAAATCTCGACATGGCAAAATCGCTGTGAATGCCCTGAATCTTTATGGAATATTTGTAAACACTTCTGTGGTCGTCAGAATCGATAACCCAGTTTTTAAGATATGAGAGTGGATGATGACGGTTTCGAAAAGCACGGGATAGTTTCAGAAGTCTATAGAACTTAATTATTTGGGGGATGGTCAATAAATTTCGTACCTTGAGAAAAGAGGAGATCGAACTGTAGATAGACAATCCAAAGAGCAGTCTAACATGTATGACAAAGCTAAACAAAGCTAACAAAGCTAAAGTAGCACAATATAACAAAGCTAAAGTAGCACACTGGTGAAACATTGCAATAATCATTTGAATTATGTTTGAAGTATGTTTCATTATGTTTACGTATACTGTACTTTATTGATATTCTACACATGTTTATTCAGAGGTGATAGACGGCATGTAATGAAACATATAGTACTATATAATTTTTTTTGTATGTGTGTTTATGCGTATGTGTGTGTGAAATGCTTTAAATTTATGTTTTTATCAAACAACTTGAGTGAAAACAAGTGGGAGAAAGCAGGCGAATGTTACCAGGGAAACATGAGTTAAAACAATCAATTACAACAACGTAGTACGTAATGAAAACAAAATACAATATTAAAAAAAGTGTTTTTAAAACCTACTTTTTGAATGATTGTATGCATGTAGTGCATTGTGACGTTCGCTATTGAAATGCAAAACAGCCTCACAAATTAGTTTTATTTGCTTATAACGGGTGTCCCAGCCAAGACTTGCCAATTTTATACTCGAAGCTAATATAATAAAAATTTTGAGTTTTGGATATACTGTAATAGCATCTTGAGGAGGTCTTTCGAATGATGATATTTTCATTGACCTTGATTTCAAAAAATAACATTGTTAAATTTTAAACAATGCGTCGTAGGTAACAAGTCTTATTTAGAAAGTTGTAAGCAAAAAATAATATAGTCGGAATTGACTGTTGTTTTATTTATTTCCAAAAATTTAACTGAAAACATTTATCCAAATAATAGCAATTACAACACACCATCTGATGCAGCAACTTCACTGCATAGCAAGAGCTGTATACAGTGAAGCTGTTGTGTTAACATGGTGTGTTGTAATAGTTATTATTGGATGGTTAAAAATAAATGCATCAAAAGTCGATTCTAACTACGAGTATATGAGCTTTAGCTTCCAGCTTTCTAAATATACCTTGCTGTATTAAGACTTGATACCTACGATGTATTGCTTAAAATTCAACAATGCATTTTTTTAAGAATTTCAAGGTCAATGAAAATAACATCATTCGAAAGACCCCCCCCCCAAGATAATATATCCAAAACTCATAATTTTCATTATATTAGCTTCCTGAGTACAAAATTGACCAGTCTTGGCTGGGGAAACTCAGAAACTACCTTACTTCCTACCAGTTTTCACCTCGTACACTCAAAAGTGAAGAAAAAAACGTCCCTGTCATTCTTGACGGGCATACAGCTAATATTTTAATAGTAAACTATGGTCTAAAAATACATACAACAAAATTACGAAAGTTTTATTACGTATCAACGTAATAAAACTTACGTCGTTCCGATAGTAATAATTCATCATTGTATCCGTTGGGGGTAATAAACCAACACGTTACATTCCATATTTAGAGTATACGGTGTTTCATTATGTGGATACAAGGTGAGACAAAAATCTGGTCACAGCTAAATATCGCGAAAACCACTGGTAGAATAAAAATTCAGATTGAACTACCCTGTGAACATTTTAACCGTAGTATAACTCAATGTCTAAAAAATTA
>JAQIWH010008368.1:0-10339 GCA_034695005.1 Cryptops parisi | reverse complement strand
TGATGTAATGGAGCGCGCGAGCTATAAATACACGTGTACTCTCCGAAAACGGAGAGTGCTCTTCCATACTGGAAGTTGTTTTTCCTATCATCCCGATTTTTTTCGCCCACCCTGTCTCTGTCTTTTAAAATGTTCCTCTAATCCCTTTCGATTCGCAGTGGTTAGTTCCGAAAACGAGACTCGGTGGAAAAGTTTAATGTAAATAAAATGTAAGGATACTCCATCTGTGTGCCTTTAGGAAGAACAGGGAGAAAGAAGAAAAAAAAAACAATATGGGGAACAACAACAAGAAGAAAAAAAAAGTATAAACAGTAAAGGGTTAAGGTCGCCCGCTCCCACACCTCTTATTTCGTATACTAAGGTCTGGTCCTTAAACGGGTTGGAAACGCCCGAGCCTAGGAGGCACCTAACGGGATGCTGGCTACGGACAGGAGAAATCCTTTCGCTTTTGGGAATCGTTAGGAATTTGATCAACAAAAGTTAAGGCGTGTCAAACTTTGATAAACCAAATAGAGTGATTTTCGTTTAAGAGAACCTATCGACGCGTTTTGTTGTTGTTATTGTTGTTGGTTATACGGTTAACGTTGAATTATTATGACCTAAATAGGGATTGAACGTTTATAATTTATAATTTTTTCTTTTTCTAAAATTAGTTTAAGTAAATATAGAACGTTACAAATATATATAGAGTAAAAGTACTATATACCCAACTCGGTAGTTCAGTTCAGTGTGTAAAAAAAAAAAATTGTGTTTGGAATTTACAATAATAGCTTTTCGCAGCTCATAAAGTTTGTAACATGATTACGTTGTCATTACATTAGGATTTACAGTACTAATATGAAGGCTATTCATTCATTTTCAATTACCATAAAGTGAGGACGTGTTGTACGTCGTTGAATAGACTTCAAATGAACTATGAATAAGAACTTAACTCAAAAAAATAAATTTTCATTTAAATAGGCGTTAGTTAAGTATTTTTTACCTTTAATATGAAAACTACATTGATGAATTATGAATAACTAGCATATAAACTATATTAATGGAATCTGAATAATTTCAGTCATTATGGATTTCTAATTTGGTTTTTGATTTAGCGAAAATCATTATAAATGTATTAATTGACATTAATGTATTTCATTTCTGATAGTTGTAGTACTTGTCTATTAAACATTAACCACTCTCGTGGGAGTAGCATGGGATTTGCTGTCTATGGGTATAGATACCAGTCTTAGGTTAGTTAAAAATATACTTTATCATTGAAGGGCTTCGGGCAGCATAAGTCTAAGACACACTTTTGAAATTGTTCAGGAGAGCCGTTTTTCGGGTGAAAAACTCCATAGAGTACTTTAATGAGCAACAAGGTGATTCTCTATATATTATGCTGTCATTTTCTGGAAAATCAAGGAAGTGGTAAAGTAACAACCTATAGAAACAGTTTGATGTGAAAATGTCGTTTTTTGAAAAAAAATGCAGCTTAACACTATGCTGCCCGAAGATCATTAATTATAAAGTAACACGCTTTTGTTTGTATTATCTAACATAAACTTCATCCTATACTCATAGGCATGTGGCGCCTTCATACAGGTGGCTGGTACTTAATAGACAAGTACGCTGATGATCTGATCGTTCAACTACCACCTTGAAAAGTATTATGTAAAATGCAAAAATACAGCAGAGCACAGCATCCATTTTTATAATTGTTACATAGATATAACAATACTGATTTGATAACTATGCGCTTGAACTTTGTAGGATTCTTGTATTATATTTTTGTTTTTTCAACAAATGATATTCTATTATTACGCGTGATAATTGATTTTATCCACAATTACAAATATCAAGAATCTCAACTCGATGAAACGGCGTTATATTATATTTTTTAGTGACAAAAGAAGCATATGCAGTAGCTCAGGTAAAATAAATCCCTATACCCCAAAAAAAAACAAAAAAACCGACCCCCTCAAAACAAAACTGGTGTAATTAAAAAAATTGATAACATAAATAATCTCTTCGCTTTTCAATGGCGCCAAATAAAATGGAACACACTGAACTTTACCCCTCATTTTTGAAAACAAAAGTTTGAAGAAAAAAGAAAAACCAACCAAATAGTAAATGCTCATCATCGTTGTATATAGAAAGAGAAGTGTTCGTTTCGTATCCAAGGCCAGAGTAAGCGATGATCTGCCCTGTCTCTAGTTCTCTAACGGGTCGGCGCGTGCGCTTTGAATTGGCACGTCGTTGCCATAGCGTCAGACTTAAAAATAAATCCGGCGCCACGTTCCGAGCATCTCAGCGCTGAGAGCTATAGGGAGCCTCTTCGAAAGGGGCGGGGCTTGGTGACGTTTCAACGTCGTTTCGGTAGTTTCCGTTTTCCCTACATGGCTCGCGAGGCGGAGCTCGTGGTTCCCGGCAGAAGCGCTCGAGGTCGGGAGTGCCGTACTCGGGAGCGCCGCGGCCCAAGCACGAGCTTCGAAAGCAATCCCCCACGACAACACTCTCATGTATTTCGACGGACATCATCATCGCGCGCAGATTGGAAGCCATCTGTGATCGTTTGTTGTTTTTTTTTTTGTTATTGTTATTTTTTTTTTCGTGCGTATTCCGTTTTGTGGTCGGATCTCTTCATGGAAAAGGAAGCGGAAACCGAACGACGTCCGTCGAGGAGCTTAGCGGAAACGTAAAGTGGGAGAGAGAGAGAAAAAAAAAGTGAGAGAGAAGAAAAAAAAGGAGCGTTTTGACGATGGCACGAGGGCGATAAAGCGAGAGGAGGCCGCCGAGGAGGTTTTCTCGGGGAACATCTTTTATTTATGTCGACGTCATTTTGACGTCACATCGACGTTGCGTGTGCAGTTTTCCTATTGGTCGAGGAAGCCCACCTTCCTTATTTGGCTCCGGTCGGCGCGTCAACGTCGCTTCCATTCATAAAATCGACGCAATCGGCGCGCGACCTCCATTCATCGCGGCAGGCGCTCTGACATTCGTGCGGGCGAGGGAATCGCCGCCGCCGCCGCCCACGCAACAGCATCCGACATACACAACAGTGAAGTGTAGTAGTGGTGTTGTGTTTTGTGTGTTTGTGTGTGAGAGATGAGTGACGAGTGAATCCAAACGAGAAACAAAAACAACAGCAGAAGTGAAAATTTTCGTTGTTGTTGGTTATTATTTTATTTTTTTACAAATTTTTTGTCGAAGAACAGAAGACGAAGGAGGAGGAGAAGGTAAGGAAGAGGGGTAGTTAGTAGTGAGTGTGGGGTTTACCAACCAAAGAATAATAACAAATCGACAACAACAACAAAAAAACCAACCAGAAAAAGTATAGTGATCCTCTCGAATACTCACTCCGACTCCCCCATCCTCGTCTCAGGTGTTGTTGTTCCCCAAAAACCGGCGTCGAGCATGATTATGGACGGTTTGGACACACTGTCGCACGTCGCGCTGAACGAGCCGCCGCCGAGCTTCAACCTCAGCTTCGCACCGTACAAGGCGTCGCCGGCGTCGCAGCAGCCGCTTCATCACCATCACCAGCAGCCGAGTCCGGGCGCCGGCGACCATCGTTGTTCGTCGTCGTCGTCGGCGGCCGTCGAAGGTGATCCACCGCCGCTGCCGCCCCCGCCGATCGCCGACGATTCCCTCCACACACCCGTCGTCACCGCCACCAACGACGCCTTCTTCGGACACGAGGAGAGCGACTTCCCTGTCGCGCTCCCTATCATAGGTGAGTGACTTTGTTGACTGACTGACACGCTGAAACGGCACCCCCTCCCCATCAGCTGTCAGTTGTGTGTTATTACACTATTTCGACTTCTAACCTCGGTGTGTTGGAAATTGTTACACAACCTTGAAATAAGTTTATGGTGATTTTAACGTCTGGTTGATAGATTGGCAACTTTGACAGGTAAATACTCATCATCACAACACTACATTCGATAGTTTCAGTTTTACATCAATGAAGTAGATCTTTAACTTACCAACACATTAACCTAACACAACTGTTACACACGTTTTAATGTTGGACGACTAGAACAGTTTGTAAAGGAATGACTTTGACAACATCTAGTCAAATACTAAATGATTTCAGTAGTTGACCAACAGATAAGAATGCCATGTAATTCTCATTATTTTTAAAATTTTATTCGTCGAAACCGTATATGGTTACTTGTTGTGAGTGACAGTTGTCATCTTCCGAGGTTAGAATCACTTTCTTTCCGAGACAAGGCATAAAACCCATTCACCTCGAAATTGGGGAAAATAGTCCTCGGTGGTGGTTGTTGTTGTGATTGTTAACTACAACGTGAAAAGTAACACTTGACAGTGAGTGTCATCATCACTCTCTGAGAGGGAATGTCAACAACAGTCATGACACTCGATTGGCGTGCTGTCAAAGACGCGCGATGATAGTGACGTTTAACTGTCACCTAGTCATTCAAAACGTGTATTCGAAACGTAAAACACGCTTTGTTTTTTTTTTTTTACTTAAATTATTTATTCAAAAATCAATGACGTTATTATTGACGGTACGTTATCAATACCATCACTACCATATGGTGAACATAATTGATGACTTATTCACCCGAAGAAATGTTTTCTAGTTGTTTTACTATCGATGTTTCAAAATTCACCATTAAATGATTAAATTATGATATGGTTTAATTTGGTTAAAATGAAACGTGTCATTAGATGAAAAAATTTTTAAAACCGTCCAGGATTGGTTTTTTTTTTATGCCTTGTCATTTCTTCTCTTGCGCAATCCCATTTTTCTTTTTGTACACGTGTTCCGATCGTATTTTTTAAAGTTATTAATAAAATCGAAGGATAAATGTTTTTTTTGTGACAATGTCTCGTTCCGTGTCGGCATTGCGTACCTACCCATTCTGTATCATTACTACTACAACAACACATCCACCCACGCAGCTCACTGACATCACCGATCTTCTCCGAACCGAATGAACTCATTCATTCGCAGTGACTCAACCAACCGATTTTTCGCGCCAACTTAATTGACCACAATTTAAGTTCATTTTTTGTTTCATAATACACCACGCTATATATCGAACCGACAGACACCGAAAACTGTCACTTCATTCACTCTACGTTTATCCCCCACCGTCCATCCATCTTGGATGTTGTTGTTAACGCCGAACTTGTTGGCTTTTCTCTATTTTTTCTTTGACATTTTGTCGAACCAAAGTTGTTGTCGAACTGATGAAATGATCGTGTAATCCCAATTTTCGCGTTTCACCGTACATAGTCCCAGGGTTTATATGTTTAACGTAAATTATTTTTAAGAATTTCGAAGCATGCTGTTGGTTGGTAGTGCTAGCTGTCAAACTCCAAGGTCATTTTAGAGACAACCCAATAGTTTCATAGTCTGTTTTTTTTCTTTATTATTATTATTATTATTATTATTATTTTCGTGATGACATACATCTCGGACGTAGTTTCTATTCAGTGAAAACAGTGGCGTTATCTATCTCCTCGTCTTTTTTGTATTTCTTCTTTTATTTGAAATGGTTTTAACGATATTTGCTGGAAGTTAATTGTCATCGCTGCGCATTTTTCGCATTTGTGACGTCACGATCATTTCGTCGCTAAGCAACGAAACGCGCGTAGTCGGCAAGTCTGCCGACCCCGCCATCCCTCGTCAATTAATTGAACTAGAACGGGAAAAAGTTTAAACTATACAGTGGAATCCGGTTATTATAATCACGGATGATGTTATCAATCGGATATTGTTATAATAATCAGTCGGTCCCAAAACACTGTTTAATGTAATTTTCTCCACTGTTTAATATCATCAGCCGGTTATTGTTATCAGCACTAGTTCCAAAGTGATTATAGTAACCGAATTCCACTGTAATTTTTTAATACATATTACACTTTTTTTTTTCAAATAAATATATCAAATATTAAATATTTTAATATAATATTTTTAAATAAATATAAGTTTATATATAAAAAATGTTAATATTTTTCATTATTGATAAAGATAGTTAATGATTAGTTTGAAGTTAATGAAGTGAATTTAAGTGATTTATGATAGTTCACAATTAATAAAAAAAAAGGATTTCAAGTTTTTTTCTTAGTTGTTTTTTGTTTTATATTAAGAATCGAGCCATGGTCTCACTTTACAATAAAAAAATATACATCTAATATTAGTAGAAATTTCAACATTAGAATAGAAACATATAAAAATTTTTCACTTTAGCTAAAAGGCAACAAGACAGTAGATCAATTTCTAACAGTCTACTTTTGTTTTAATTTTAAACAATGTGACTTTATCGATGATTATATTCATAGTAGGAAGAATACTAAGAACATATTGTAGTCTTGTTAGCATAGTGGACTATTAAAAATAATACGGTACCGGTAAAGAATCCTTTATTGATATGAAAAACTAATTTTATTGTTTAAAACAAGTTTATTTTTTTATAGAAAATTAACGTTATTCAAAAAATCAAGGTACCAGTATAGAATTTTTCTTGTCTATACTATAATATTTATTAATTTTAAATTTTTCTTTTATTTAATTTGAAAAGTCATTGACGTCTGGTGGAATAAAATTAAATGTTAGGAATATAGACCTCGAGTTCAATTTATTCGTTCAGGCGAATCAGTTTCCAAGTTGACGGTATAATAGAAGGTTTTAAAAAGAAAAAATGTCGGATCTCAGTTTGAAAGTCACTGGCGGGCGGCGAGTTATAAAGGGTCTAGAAAATAAAAGAAAATGCGCTAAAAAAGAAAGGGGTCGTCGATCGACGAGATGGAGTTGCGTGGGTGGTCGTGACAGCGCGAGGTGTTGCGAATCTTCGTCACTACGTTGTTGTAGTAGTACTCGCAGGTGGAGCGGTCCCGAAAAGAATCCCTCCTACTACTAAATCCGATCCCCGTGTTGTTTCTCTGCCCTTTCTCCATCCCTTCTTTCGCCTCCTCCTCCTTCATCTTCCTCTCCTCCCTGTTTCTCCTCCGATCATCGGAAAGCCGGCGACAGCCCACGTGCGCTTCCTCGGCGGCCGTTGCCAGGACACGCGCCACCAATCAGAACCAAGCGCCGAGCGGCTTCGGGTCCCAGTCGTTTCTCGACGTTCAAACTCGATCGTACACTCCTTCATCTTTCTCCTGAGTCCTGACATCCAACCACGTGAAACCTGTCACACCCCACCCGTTCTCTACCGAATAATTCTCGTCCTTATATTTCCTACCCCGAACCTATTATCAGTGTTATACGTTTTTGGTTTTAGTTTTGTTTTTTCGGGATCGTGTAGCCGCACGCTTAGAGTACTTTTTATTTTCGTCTGGCTCTCGTTATTTTTGTTTTCCCTCGTTCGGTGTTCGGTTTTCCCCTCGTCGTCGTCGTGTAACGTATAGTTAGTCGTCACCCGGCACCACTACATTGCTCGTCCGCGTCCCACGTGGACGGGAACGATCGGACGGGGCAGCAGGTTGCCCCTTTGCGCGTGCTTTCCCCATGGCTGTGTTGTCGTTGACGAGCGCGTTTGTCGTCCCGCAGCTGACCTGTCGGTGGATCGGCGCAGCGCCGCCTCGCCCCCCAGCGACGACGAGACGATGTACCCCGGTGGTACGCCCCCGCAGACCACGACGTCGAAGATCAGCTACCGCGGCACGTTCACCACCACGTCGACGCCCGTGACGACGGGGTCCGGCTCGCCGGCCGCCATCAACGCCTGGCTCTTCCCCGGCACGAGCGCGGGTGCTCCCGGTGCCGCCGGTAGTCCCGGTGGTAGCAGTAGTGCTAGTACTGGTGACAAGGCGCTCTTCACGCCCTTGCTCAACATCCTCGCCCCGCCACCCGTTCATCACCAACTTCATCAACTTCATCAACAGCAACAGCAGCAGCAGCAGCAGCAGCAGCAACAACACCAGCAGCAGCAGCAGCAGCAGCAACAACAACAGCATCAACATCAACAACATCAGCAGCAGCAGCATCATCATTCTCATCAACATCAACATCACCCTCATCATCATGCCGAACAACAACAATCTCCGGGCAGTCACCTGGTGCGTTCCACAACACCCGTCCCTTACGACACGTCTCCAGCTTCTTCTCAACAACAACAACAGCAGCACTCTCCTCATCGGTCACGCGAGCAGATGCATTACGCGCACGACCTGCTCAACTTGAACCCCGCCGCCGTCTACGAGAGCGCGTGTCTCGCCCCCAATTTTCCGCTGAAGCAGCCGCCCACGTACAGCAGCTGTCCAGCGGAAGGCGGCGTCGTAGCGTCCGTTTCGGGCTCGCCGCAGACGACGACGACCACCTCGGTGGGACCCTCTCCGCTCGTGGCCCACATCACCGAGGATCTGATCTATTCGCGCACCGTCACCCTTCCCGCCGCCAAGTACCAGTGGACGGCGTTCGCTCCCGACTACGCGGGTGTCGCGGCCGCCGTCGCCGCCGCCGGTGCTGCCGCAGCCGCAGCCGCCGCAGCCGCCTCGTCCTCGTCCTCCCCGTCGGCCGCCGTTGCTTCCTCTTCCTCCGCGGCGGGACCCTCCAAATTGGCCGAGTCTGCATCGTCACCCTCGGCCGCCGACCCTTACTTGCTGGCGGCGCCCACGTTAGCCGAGTACAACCCGTCGACGAGCAAGGGCCACGAGATCCTCAGCCAGGTGTACCAGCAGAGTCCCGTGCCGCTCAAACTGCTACCCGTCAAGCCGAGAAAGTACCCGAACCGGCCCAGCAAGACGCCGGTGCACGAGCGACCGTACGCGTGCCCCGTCGAAGGTTGCGACAGGCGCTTCAGCCGAAGCGACGAGCTGACGCGTCACATCCGCATCCACACGGGACAGAAGCCGTTCCAGTGCCGCATCTGCATGCGCTCGTTCAGCCGCAGCGACCACCTGACAACGCACATCCGCACGCACACGGGCGAGAAGCCATTCTCCTGCGACGCGTGCGGACGAAAGTTCGCCCGTTCCGACGAGAAGAAGAGGCACGCCAAGGTACACCTGAAGCAGAAGATGAGAAAGGAGGCTAGGGGAGCGGGAGCTGGCGGAAACAACAATAATAATAATAATCAGCCCCCGCACCCCGACGCCCCTGGCCCCAGTGGAGGACATCACCAACCCCCGCCCCCACCACCTTCGGCCGATGCCCCCATGGTCCTCTAACTCGGAGAACGGCAATCCTTTCTCCCCACTCGCAGATCATATACCACGCTTTTACCTGTGGCAACTCGTCGACATCCGTTGCTCTTGTAACACTTTTTTGTCTTTTTTTTCTGAATGTGCAAAGTTTGAGGCCAGTTTAACACGGACGTTACCATGTTTTGATACGACTGCGAGGAAATGTCATTGCCCCCAACGACATAACTTCAATGTCTAGAAATACTTTCTACGAATCCATTGGTGAATGTCATTGCCCATATCATTGGTACGTGTCTATAAAATTCGACATCCACTTACGTGAATGGTGATTTGTTTTTTGGACTTCGAAAACTTCACCATACAGTAATCGTATAAAATGTATATATATGGTGTATATTCACCAGTCACTATCACCATAACATATGGTTATAGTACCATATCTTAATTCATGGTGTACCACTTATAAAACAGTAGATATGTATCAATGGCAAGGGGTCGTTCCAATACATTTAAAAGCTCACATTAGGAACATACACTTTCTTAAGAATTATTTACGCTGCAAACCAATCAATCTTTAATGTTAGTAGGTTCTGGTGATACACTCGTTTGATTGTCGAACCAATGTTCATACAATTGGCTTACTACAATACACATAGTCGTATTTTAAATTTAAACCTCAAATTTGTGGCTATTTTGTCATTTTGCAAATGGCGAACAGTCTTTTCCATTGGACAGACAGCTTTTGTCACCTGTTGCATGACACTTCACTTAGCAGAAGTTCTAAACATGGGATTATATTTTTTTTTTTAAATTTATACATTTTGATTTTTTTATTTTTCTTATTTTTCTGGACATGGTAATCTCATAAGTCGATTTATTCGACTTAAAAGTCAATTTTTTAATTCACAACGAGATATGATCTTTGGGGTAAGAAAGAATTGCCGACGATTTTAGTAGTACAAGTTTAATAATAATAATAATAATTTTTTATTTTCCAAAAAAAAAAAAACAAATTAATAATAATAATAATGATAAAATAAGTATATAAATTTATTCTTAAAATATTATCACCCCACCTGTCGTAACTATTATTATTATTATTATTATTATTGAAGACCAAAGTGCCATTTGCGACGCACAAGCCAACAACCCATAAAAAAAAATAAACACATTTTATTTTTTAATTTTTCATCATTGACTCGAAAACAATGGAGAAAACAAAAACTAGACATTTCCC
>JAQIWH010008367.1:0-10341 GCA_034695005.1 Cryptops parisi | reverse complement strand
AATAAAGGATGGTTTGTTTACGTGTGTAAAAATGGTCGAATTATGAATTTTTCACAAAAAAAACCGAGGGGGCGGGGGCACCAAGATTGGACTGTGCTTAGGGCACCAGTTAGACTTAATCCGGCCCTGGGCTAGGCCTACCAGCAAAATCTGATAAATGGGTTATTTGAAGGTGATCGGGACATGAACATACAACATCGGAACAGAAAAAATTCAATGCACTCTCAAGCTATTGAGAAACACGAACCCTGCGTTTAACGACGTAGGCTAAATAAACCATGACATTGGTTTACGACATTGTGGTCTACCGGTACACTGTTATAGTGTACCGGTAGACCAAGTTAGCAATGGGTTACCGAAACACAAAATAAATTACATAAATAAATAAAATGAAAAACGAAGCTCAAACTAAGTTGGAATTCCGAGAACTACATAAAGTGTTGGTGTTTCACCAACCATTCGGAAACGTCCACTCGACTAAAGAAAAACAAAGGTGAACGGGTTTCCATTTCCTTCCCAAATCTAACCACGCGTGGTGGACGACCAAATTCGGTCCTAGGTTTATTGACACTCACTCCCGCACATCGGACAAACCTCCAGCCGACAGACGGACAAACATCGTTGTCCCAGCCCTTTTTCGACGCCTCGCTCGCTTCCGCACCAACGAATGGCGAGCAGCTCAACCCTTCCGCTCCAGCTGACTCGGGCGCATGCGCAATGACCCGACTCAACCCTCGCGATACCAATCTGGACGCCATGTCGTTGCGGCTTAACTGCCCACCGAACAAGTGGTTGCGGCACAACTACTACCACCACCACTCCCACCCCCTTAGTGTCTTTAACTTTCTCAAAAAGACATCTTACCAGAAAAATAATGTCATTCATGTTGCTTCAGCATCGCGACAAGTTAAAATTAGCGCCAACCAACTCCGACCTCTTGAGTCAATTTATTTATTTATTTATTTTTATTTTATTTAAGTACAAGACAAAGTCCCACAATCAGGGCCGGATTTCCCTATAGGCCCGGGCCTAGGGCGGCATAAAACATTAAAATTATACATCTAGGTATACCAATGTCAACTTTTAACAATACCCGCAAAAATGGTTAAATATTTTTTGCACTTATAATAAACTTTCTAGTTTGTGTTTTCATTGATACGTTGAATTTGGGCAAGGGGGGGGGGGAGGGGAGGCAGCATTCAGTGTGGGTCTATACGCGAAAAACTACTAAATCCGGCCCTGCCCTCAATACATGACTACACAAGTGGAAACTTAGAGAAAACAACAGATATACAAAATATGCAACCAAATTCAATAAAATGTTAAGAAAACAATACTACTACAACTGCATGGAAACAAATGAAGAAATATAAATTGATACAACAGTACTAGTACTTTCGTTTATTATTATTTTAATTGCGTTTCCCTTTATTTCTTTTTACAAATTAGGTTTTTCCGCTTCTCCGAAATGAAACCAAAAACGACGACGAAGACATTTCAAGACCAAAAAAGAATTAAAACAAACGGAAAAATACAAAAAACAACCCACAATCCAGACGAAGCTGATGTTCGTCGTGCTGGAAGACAAACAGGATTTGGAGACATGGAAAGAAAAAAAAAATGGAAGAATAAAGAAATAAAATGCGCGAGGGAGAGCGAAAAGAGAAGGGGTTAAAAAATGAAAGAGGGGTAGAAGATTTTTTTTCAAAGCTAGGAGGTTAGTGGTGTCGGAGATAAATGGAGGATATGAAACGCGTCTCGAGCGAGTAAATGCAATGACGACATTTTCATAAAACTCTACCGAGTGAAAAATCGCCTTAAAAACGAGAGTTGCCAATTGAGAAAGAAGACGAAGCAGCGCCACCAGCAGAGATTCCAGCTAATTAGACTAAACGTCGCCTCATCAACTCCACGTCGGCGACATCCACGCGGTTCGGTGGAGATGCCTTGGCAATGACGACGGTGATGATGGTGACAAGATCAAGAAGACGACAAAGAAAGACGAAAATCCCCCTTCTTATAGGGGAAAAGGGGCGGTCACTACGTTTCCGGAGCGAACGGTGCTTAATGACCCCGTCATCGTCTTCGATGATAACCCCCTCGTTTTCCTTATCAAGCTTTATTTCTATTCGCCCCTTTTTCCACCCACGCGAGTAAAACAACGCTCTTGGAAAAGAATTGTCGAACTTGAAGGCTACATCATTTTAACAGGGTGTCGGTTCTATTGTCTTTATTGTTTAAATCATCGATGAGTTATTCTGACACCAAAAAGTGTGTTTAGCTTTCGTAGATAGACAAACGCGTTGACAGTTGGAATGACGACACATTGGTATTCCAGCTGCCATTTTTTTAAAAAAAAAATTTCATATCAATCAAGTAATAGGAAGATGATGACAAGCTAGAAAAATGAAGTATTACTTTTATGATGGTGTATGACAAAACACCAAAAATAGCAGTAGGCTACGGTATAAAGTGATAAGCAGTATTTTACGATTACCATAGGTTGATATTTTATTTTATTTGACATGACGTTTGTGGACTTATTTTTAACCTTAACGGTTCTCTACCCTAAATAAACGTATTGTCACCAGAAAATAAACTCTTTCAACTTCGACGTTTCGCCTCCCTCCTCACGGCTTCTTAAAAAAAAAAAAACAGAAAAAATTAATTGACGGTTTGTCGCTTCTGGAGCTTGAAGCCGAACAGTATCGTTTTATTTTATTGTACTTTTTGTATTCATCGCCTCTAGGAAAAAGGGAAAACGCCGAACAAGTGACAAGAAGAGAGCAAAATCTACCCGGTCCGAAAGGTGAAATGAAATGAATCGATTGTTTCCAATAATTCTATCGATCGGATCGCTGTAAAAGACATTCATCTGCATGACAATCAACCCAAGTCGGATTCCTCCATAGCGCGTGTCCACTTAAGCACGTTCGGTCGATCGAACGATGTTGACATTTGTCCGGATGGGTGTCTAACTACTACCCATCATAACGTTGTCTCGCTGTCGTCCGTGACATTCCCTTTCGTTTCCAATTATAATATCGACTCCTCACACGGGGTTTTAGTCAAAGGAACCCATCCCACTCGGTTTTAACGCCCACGGTTAATTAAAACCAAACAACGGAAGTCGTCAACCAATTAATGCTGACCTTTGAGGAAAGGTAGAATAAAAACTTGGTCCACGCCCAAGTTGGCTATCTCGTCACGCCACTCGCACCATTCGTTTTTTCCGAATTCAATCGAGCCGTATCCGAAGAAACATCCTCCACCTCCTCCTCCATCTTGACGCTCGCGACGTCAGACGCGGTAACGCCATCGGGTGATGGTGAGACGAAATTGTGTGACGACGACGATGAGGATGCGAGCGAAAGAAATCAAGGAACGTCGGAGGACTCGTTGCGAGAATGAATTGCCCGCGTGATGATACGGGAGGCGAGGAATAAATTACTGTCGCCGCTACCGACCAAGAAGGAACTGGCTGATAAGGAAGACGACGACGACACACAAAAGCGAGGCACGAGAGGGTTAGAACTCTTACCCCCCCCTCAAAGAGCTATTTTTATTCATTCCGCTTTCGGAGAGATACCTTCCTTTTTCTTCGTTTACCCACTTTTTTTCTTCATTTCTCATTTTCCCCTTTTTCTTTCTTATCGCTTTCACGAGTGGGAGAGAAAATGGCGCACACCCGAATTATATTTCTCACCAATTAATTCCCACAAATAAAAATGACGTAGTCTCTCAACGTCAACAACAAGTGCTTCTCTCGTTCGGCTCGTCGTATTGAACTAAAAGTCCTTCTCTGTCAATTCTTTTCAATTTTTCTCTGATGATGTAACATCATCGACGATGTAATCAAATCAAATCGCAACAATAAAAAAAAAATCAGTTTGAGACTGATTTACGACCTTACGAAATAAAATCCTATTTGGAAATGCACTTTTAAATGGTTTTATTTATTCATGGATTGAATGTATTATAACTTAGTAATGAAACACTAGCTCCTCCTCACCAGCCATGGAAGCCATGAACATTGCAATGTGAGTTAAAACAAAAAACTACGCAAAGCAACATGAATTAAAACAATGAATTGCGTAATAAAAATAAAAAACAAACAAACAAAAAAACTTCGGTACTTTTAACGGGTTATCGACTATATATATAATAGCCATGAGTTGATTTGGTTTGTTCAAGTTTACGAGAAAACTTTTAGGCGTAGGCCTACGATTCTGAAACTCGGTATGATGGTAGGTTATATCCAGTAGGTCCCGAAGAGATAGTTGCCGACCCAACGATTACATCAGGTAGGGTGCAAAAAATAAAAAAGTGAATATTTAGTATTAGTTACTGTTAGCGATTGTGCATTTCTCACTTTTGCGGAAGAACCGTAAAGCTTACGAATCTAAAACTCGGAATAATGGTAGGTTATATCCAGTAGGTGGGCAAGACAGTTGACGACCCGACAATGTCATCAGGGAGAAGATGGGGGGTGGCATACATTTATTTATTTATTATTTTATTAATAAGAGCATCCCAAAGGATAATAAACATACACAAAAAGAGAAAAAAAAGGGTAATCCACAATAGCAATCGCGAGATTGCAATTCAATCCCGTTCCAGTAAACCATCAGGACAATCTAAAAGTAATTGAGTATATACATATATATATGCATATGCATATACATATATATTTAAGTCAAACCTGAAACCGAAACCAGTTTCAAACGATTTTAAAACTTTTATCTCTTCCCTCTGTTGTTGTTTTTAAAAAATGACACGGCATAAATCGAATCAAAAATGGAATTTTCCAAAACAACTGCATTATTTTTACAATTAACACAAAAAATGTGCAGCCATTATTTCTGAATTGTTGTGTCAGGTAGTGTATATTTAATTTTTAAACAATTCATGATGTTTTTTAAATTTAAAATGCAACAACAATCCCATGCTGTTGAAAAATGCTAAACCCAGAGTCAACATGTCACCGTTGATTTTTCAACGGGTGTAACCTAGTTTACTATATAGTTGTTAACATATAAGTGTATTAATATGAACACTAAGCCGGCGTTTTGTTGTGTCTTTTTTTTTGAGATGGTGACAATGAATTTTTTGACGTGCCTTCTAGGCAATTGTCACATTGTGACGATAATAAACTATTTAAATCTAATAATCCAATGTCAACGAGCCTCACACATAATAAGCTCCATAACAATCACCATTTTTAGTCGCAGTTTGCCGATTCCCTTTGATCCCTTATATCGGATTGAGTCGACGACGGTTCGTAAGAACAACAGTTGTCAAATGAAACAACAACCATCGCCAACAACGGCCAAGTGTGGTTAGCAAACAGCCTTTGGAGGGGGGGGGGAGGCACGGCCAACAAAACCCGACCCGTTTGTCATCCATCTTGGATGAAGGAGGTTCGATCGAAATCACGTCGGACACCCTATAACCCCCTTATAAATAGATTATCGCCCCCACGAGGGGTTCCTTCCCCGAGTCCGATCATCGCGGGGGAAAAGGTGGCGGCGACCATATGGACCCGCGGTTGGCACCGCTGCGAGGGAATAGGGGGCTACCACGACGAGACGAAGAAAAGAAAAAACAGGCGCGAGGGGTTCCCCCGCTCTAATTAATTTTCATTCTCGGTCGCTTCCAACATATGGGACGAAAACAAATCGGTTCAGAGGCCAAACGGTGGGAAAATGGCGACGCTCCAGGAGGTCCTAACCACGCGTGCTAGGCGCCAAAGGCACACACATACACACACCATCGATGGATGAAAAAAGCAAAGGTAGGAAACAAGAGCAATAGACGACGACGACAAAGTACCATTTAAGTGTTAGTAGCCAAAGGGGTTTGTTCGCTTTAAACCTTCTCTCTCTCTCGCTTTGGGTGGTGGCAAATTTCATTTCCCACCTTATCTACCAATTTCCTCTTTCCTCACCCCCTGCATCTGACACGAACTAACCCCCCCTCCCCTTTCCTTTCTCACTCAATTTATTCGTCGTGTCGACTCCACTAGAATCTCATCTTCCTTCACCAACATCTCCTCATCGTGCATTTTCTCGCTGCTATCTCGAGCGTGCATTTTGCAACTAATTCTCCGCTAAAGGAAAAACCGTTTCCTCAGAACAAAAGGTAGATAGGAAAGACGAAAAAATCCCAACAACAGAAACAAGTATTAACATCGATCACTATCGAAGTGGCAGTTTGCGGAAATAATACCGATTCATCGCGGATGAAACGCACCCCGTAACAACGAAAAGGAAACTAAAAACAGTAGCATTGGGCATTAATGTACACGCTTATTATTGCCCTACTGGTTTTCAAGTACCGGTACTGCCTTGTTCTCAACAGATGGCTCTAACACTCGTTAGCGTGTTAAGCAAAGTTAACATACCGATAATAATTATAGACCATAACTTTAAAATACACACAAATGTATGGATTTTCAATAACATATAAACATAATACGAATAATTTAAATTTCCGAAATAAAAACGTTAACAAATTGCGAAATATCGAATAAACCAGATAGTATCGTGATGTAACATGACATGGCTATCATTGGTGAGCTATTCGCGGTTGATTTATTTACAACAGGGGTAAGATTCTCGTTACCAACTCGTACGGTAGGCTACCTTGATACGTAACCGAACATTTCAACAGTAACGACGATCACACAAGGAAGACAGAATACAGTTCATTATTTCCGTGAGTGAATAATATAAAACAAAACAAAACAAAACAAGTAGCTAGAGTCAACTCAGTATGAGCTGAATTTTTCAGGTCATATCGACGGAAAAGAACTCTCCGAGTCCATAACTCCGAATTGGAATTATTTTTATGAAATTAAAGAAAACCAAAAACGAGAACAACCGCGTGTTGTATCGTGTCATAGAGTTGGGTTTTCCCGTATCCGGATTAAGCCAAGTTGCCAAATGGGTTGGCGCGTCATCGTCACGTGATGCTGCTCCTCGTCAAGCTTCACCGACGCGGTAGAAAAACAAACGAGGTTCATCGTCATTCGGAAAGTGTCTTCCAGTCGAAGAACCGGTTTAACGCGTCATACGGATAAGCCAAAAAACACGCCTAGACGGACAACGATCCTGACTCGAAACCACGTGCGCTCGAAGATGTCAACAGCTTTCGCGTCGAGACGACATCATCGGAGAAAACAAGAGACACAACGACGACGCCGCCTTCGCCACTTACCTCTCGGTCACCATCCCAAGGAGGACAACGGTGACGACGAACACACCACGCGGAGACAGCCGGGTCCATTTTTTTAAAAGGCTCTCTTGGACAGGAAGAATGTCGTCGTGCGAGTCGCATCACACCGTTGGACCGACGAGAAAAGATGACCGAGAAGAAGAGGAAGCTGCGGCAACGACAGCGGCAGCGACGACTGGAGAAAACGGTCGCTCGCTTTTCAAGCCGAATCGCGCACACACTCACACCACACAGAGCTCGCGCGCGAGAGAGAGAGAGCGTAGACAGACAGACGCACACAAACGCGACGGATCGCCAAAGCCAATGCCTTTTGGAAGCAGCCAACATAATAGGCGCGAAAAATTCTTTTCATCACGCGCGCCATTCAGAACCTCCAACTCGCTCTTTCTTTTCTTCCTTTTGCCACCCAACGCTGAATATAGATCGGAGTCAAAGCAGAAACGACAGAAAAGGAGAAAGAGAACCAACGAACGAACGAACGATGAATGGATGCGGATGAATGAACGCTGTCGATACAATGAACGACGATGAGAAGGAGAATGATGGCGAAGATGATGATGATGATGATCGTCGTCGTCGTCGTCATCGTCGTCGAGAAAGAAGACGAAGAAGAAGAAGACGGTATCTCCAAGAGTTAGCATCCTTCTCTCGCTCTTCTTCCTTTTCCCTTCTTCTTTCAACAAAACACCACCAAACACATCTTATCCCCCTCTCCTTCTCGCGAAAGAAGAAAAAATAGAGGACGTAAAAAAAAAGGAACGATAACATCGCCGTTGGACGAAATTGGATTCTCCCAAAACTCTCTTCTTTTCTCTTTTCTCCGATCTCTTTCTCCCAGTTCTTCCTCGTGGGAGGCGTGGGCGTGGCCTCGGTCGACCAATCGCCGACGGTCGACCCGAAGAGTGGCTCGGGTAATTAAAATGTCACCGCCACCCCCTCGAAACCATGGGCCGAGGCGTAGAAACGAGGACGACAACGATGGCGGAAGAGCCTCGTTATTACCCGCACCCCCGAACCCTATCATCGACAGATGACGCTCCCATCATCGACAGAACCCACCATCATCATCATCATTTCCCACACTCCCTCCCAACCATCCACCATCTTTTTTGTCACTTCTCGATCTCTCCAAGAAAAGTTCTTCTGGATTCCTATCCCCAAAATTCAAAATTTCAAACGCTTCCCTCTTTGTCCCGAGTGTCCTTTATCATTCTTCACGAGTCGGAAACGCGTACCTCATTCTCCCTGTAAAGCCAAACCTAGACCCATTGTTCGTATAGACGGAGAACAACTCGTCCACGAGAAATGAAAACCGAAACGAAAAAAAAGTGAGACCTTAACCCATTAGCCCGTCCAGCAGACCCTAATTCAACCGTCACCCCCTCTACCCGAGTCGTGTCGCCTCCACTCAGCGACTCTTTATTGGCCTCTCACGTCACGACCCCATTAAAAAAAACAAACATGAAAATACTCGAGGAGCAAAAAAGTATTTTTTGGGGTCCCAAAGAAGAGGAGGAAGGCGAACGGTACGCAGAAAGAAAAACTAATAATGCGTTGGCATTGTATCCTTCCTATTCAATCGGACGTTGGAAGGCTTAGTCGTCGGCTGTGCACCGGAAATGAGTCGCTCTCGACCGCAATGGTCGTAATGATCGCACGCGGCGTTCGCGGCGGGATTCTAAATACACGCGACTTCAACCCCCTCTTCGTCGTCGTCGTCGTACATCTACCACCCACGCTAACGCTAAACCCCCACAAAAGCCCCCTTCTAACGACGAAGCTGGTCCCGTGAAAACAAAAGCGACTCGAATGGAAAAGAGGTCCAGGGAGAGGCCCCGCTATCTACAGGGTGTTCCAAATTAAAGCACCAATCAGTCAATAACCAGAATCCCACAAGAGGGGGCAGTCGCCGAGCCAGTTTATAACTCTCCTAGTTATATAGTGGCATCTGGTTATGGTGATCACTTTGGTTGGCACCATTGATTTTTGATAAAATTACCGGTAGGGTAAGATAAAATCACATCATTTTCTCTTATTGTTTGATTGTTACACCTTGAAGTTTTTATTTAATTAAACCGTGTGTTGGGGCCGACTGATAATGATAACAATGGCCGATGGATAACCGAATTATCCGTGATTATAATAATTACAGTTATTTCCAGAATTTATATCACGAGTAACCATCCGCTTGCCGCTATACGTTTGAGTCAACATTAAGATTAGATTATTATTATTATTATTATTATTTATTTCACGGTTCTTGAACCAAAATATTGTAAGTTACAATAGAAAACAAACATAAAAACCTAATATCGCAAAAGACTTAAAAATATACAACATTGATAAAATAAAACAGGTCTATATATCTACAAATTCAAATTCACGTATCGTAATATGCAGTTGTTCAATTTTTTTTTTTTTCGATAAGGGTTTTGGGATGACCACCAACACGTTTTCGAATCCTAGATGGCATCGAATTCCACTTTGAAAAGGAATTAAAAGGAAAACAATTATCAAGTGATTTGCTTTCAATTTCAGGCAATTTGAAAGAAGAGGCAATTAGATAAACAAGAACTCGATTTCGTCACAAAACCGTTGGCAACGATTCAATAAAGTGACTACGTTCCATGTAGTGGAACGTTCATTACAGTTAAACATCAATCAATACATACGGTTAACTATAATTGTGATTTTCTTTTTGTAGCCCAAGCACGACTAACTAGCACACGTTCGTACAGTACAGTGCAGTGCAGTATAAGAAGACGAGTCTAATCCAACACCTTCGCCTACTTTGTCGTGTCGCTAAAAGGAAAAAGATCTAAGCGGTCCTATAGTGGATTTTCCTTTCTCTTCCTTCTTTCCATCATCGTCGTCATCCCCCTGTTGGCCATCCCTTTCCCCCTTCTTCATTCTCCTTTGAGTCGAGATTACAGAGCCAATTTCTTGTTCTCGGCGTGGGAGGGCGCGCCTATCGCACTCGGGTTCTGATTGGATCGGACCGATGGGCGCGTGGCGAGCACAGATTGAGTCCCGTCTCCCCCTCACACACACCTTCCTTACCTTTCGTTCTACTTACTAACCCCCCCCCCCCACCTCAAAGTCAGT
>JAQIWH010008366.1:0-10341 GCA_034695005.1 Cryptops parisi | reverse complement strand
TTAGGAAGTGTCGATTATATAGCCAATGACAGGCGAGACAGATACACTTGTCGAATTATAGATTTAGGATTACATTACATTACATAAATGGTTTCTCATGGTTAGTGTGTTGGCTCTTTGATAGCCTTTGTTAGTGTGTTGACTCTTTGTTTGTTTAACCAACGCGTGTAAAAGCAGTGTTGAAAAAGTTCAAGCACATGGTGTTGAAGCACGTTGTAACTTTAAACGGAAACCGAAAGTCGTTCTTTGTTTAAACACAAAAAATTTTTCTAAAAGCCAACACGTGTTGACACGCGGCCAAACCAAACCGACAAAACTAAACCAAAATAAGAAACAAAAACATATAACAATAAAAAACAACTTATTTGGCAAAGTCACTCCAGGGTTTAACAAAGTTGAGAAGTTAAAAATCGCAAAACTTTTAAGACAAAGCAAAGTGAACGATCACAACACGAACGATAATAACAAAACGAACGATTCAAAGTGAAACAGGAAGTGAAGGCAGCTTCTAGGCTTAAGCCTAGCTGCGCATGAGCTTAAGTCTGCGCATGTGCGTGGATAAACGCAGAGACAGTGAGCTATGATGTCATGGTACTGATGTCATGCTATGTCATGTTCTTTAGCCAATCACAGGCAAGTAACACACAACTTGTCGAATTATAGAATTAGATTAGTGGGAAGTTCTCCTGCTCTGACGATTAATGGTTAAAAAAGTTTAATATCATTTGTCTAACAACATTTTGTTCGAAAACTCACAATGCAATGGGCAGTTTTTATGCTCTATTATTAGTGCATACAAACTCATAGTAAGTTTGATCAGTTGTTGAATGATTTGAAAGCAGTCGTGCTTCTTGTTTATAGTAAAGTGAGATCACGGAAGTCAGAGCGGTATTACAAGACATAAAAAAATGCAATAGGCTATACATTGGCTACCAAAGCGCTTATTAAATGATGCGGCTGTGTTCAACACGAGTTGAAGTTAGCCTTAACAATTCGACGCGTATGTATTTTTTAAATTTTATTTTTACAATTTGCAATGATTCTAATAACCATATGATTACAATGAATTTTTGTAATATGATTTAAGGAATCAAAAGAAAGCCACGTGCTTCTTTTACTTAGTCTTGTTCTTAATTTATTTACAGCAACAAACCAAACAGTGTACAATGTCTGTACTGTTAAAGTGTTACTGTACATAATTTGATTTATTTGATACAACACACTCGTATACACAACTAATCCACAACTAATAATATCTCTTCTCTTATTTACTGTTTTGATAAAGCACTTTTTAGATAGCTCCCTACATTAATTGTAATTAATTTTTGTAAAACTTTTGATCCGATGGATTGTTCGATAAAGGATATTAATATTAATTTGTTGTTATAAAGCGAAAACACTATCGTACCGGTACTGTGATAAAAAATACCATTATTTTATAATTTAATGTTAGTAAATACCATGTACAAGTTGATTCAAAATAACTATTCCTAATTTTCAAATGATGTTATGGAGGACAAGTAATGAAACAACTTTTAATATTATACTATAATAGGTTAAACCCGTTGAAAAATCAACGATAACATGTGGGTGTTTTTTGTGCTGATTGTAAAAAATCATCCAGTTGTTATTTTATTTATTCATTATTGCAATAATTAGATTTGTAAATTATTCACTCACCGTTAGATGCAGATGCTGAAAGGAAATAAGTTAGGGGTTATGTTGTTAATCAAATATTTCATGCTGTTAAAAAATAATTCAACAAAACAACAGAGGGAACAGACAAAAGTTTTCAAACCGATTGTTTGAAACAGGTTTCAGTTTCAGGTTTTTGACTTAAATGTATACCATCCACATCCTCTCCCTGATGACAATGTAGGGTCAGCAACTATGTCTTGCCCACCTAATGGATATAACCTACCATCATTTTGAGTTTTAAATTCGTAAGCCTCCCGGTTTTCCTGCAAACGTAAGAAACGCAAAATCGTTAACAGTAACTAATACTATATATTCACTTACATAATTTTTGCACCCCCATATGATGACAATTTCCGGTCGTCACCTATCCCTTGCCCACCTACTGGATGCAACCTAACATCATGCCGAGTTTCAGATTCGTATGCTAAAAAGTTTTCCCGTAAACTTTAACAAACCAAATCAACTCAAGGCTATTATCATATAGTAGATTCCCGAAATACTCCTCTAGCAAGATGTGTAAAGGGATCAAAGATGAGCTTAGCTAGAAAGTGAAATATATTTTGAAATATAATTTTAATTTCTTTGAATAGAAAACAAGGATTGAAAAAATCCTTGTCCCAGCCTGGGATCGAACCAGGGACTTCCCATACTCGCGACAAGATGCTCTAACTGGGTTCGATTCCAGTTTGGGGCAAGGATTTTTTCAATCCTTCTTTTTTATTCAAAATTATTTACCTGTTTGCAGAAGTTACCAGCTTGGGGCGGTATTGCAATTGTCCCTTCAAAATTAACTTGTTTCAAATTTAACTTCAATTAATTTCTTTAGTTAAGTAATTTATTAGTTTAGTTTAACTAACAAGGCTGATTAAGATTTTGGTGATTATAATACTTTCCTGTATGCAAATTTTCGGATAACAAGATGTTACCAAAGGTCATTGTCATGTAAATGAGAAAAGTAAATAATTAATTGAAAAATTGTGATTGAGTATTGAAAATTCTAGATGGTTCATATGAATGAGTTTTCTTGGTGAAGTGAATTTGGAAGTTTAGAGACTTCAGTGGAGTTCTGATTGAGTCGGACTGCAATTAAGTTGAGAGAGACTGAGACCAGCCGAGCAAAAGGATGGTCTACTCGAGTGAGCAGTTTTCAATGCGAACAGAGTGTGAAGTGTCTCATGTTTGTCAAGAGTGAATCTATGTGAAATATAGTCTTAAGTGTTTAATACAGTCAACTAAGTCTCAGTGAATTAGGAGAGTGAAAAGTACGAGTGTTTATTCCAAATGCCGGAGTAAATGCCTTCATCATCTAGTAGAAAGTGTTCCAGGGAACGGACGACCAAGATCTAAGCCGAGCTTGGTGAACGTAAGGAGCACCACTCCTAGAAGCCGTGACAGTGAATTTTCTTTGCCTTAAAGATGACAGTGAAACTATCATCATGTAAACAACATTGTCACTGTCATGACAATTACAATTGCTATCATACTATATGATAGTGTTGGTGGTATTGGCCAAACTGTCAGCGTGTAAATAATGTAATAATCAATGTTGCAAGACAGTGACTATCACTATAACATTTTCTAGCTCAACTATTAATAGATAGTTACCAGCTGTATCATCATGTCAACTACACGGTGATTGGTCCAATACCTCTCAATACTCGGGTCCAATACCTCTCAATACTCGACACTCAATGTAAGCGATACCTGTCAGTACTCGATACTTCATCGATAAGTATTGAGTATCGGTTTACACACTATCACATTTCAAATCCCGGTATCTCTCGCCATTTGTTAAAAAATAATGACCACCATGAAATTATCCAATTAAATTTTCTTGAAGAAAAAAACAAAGATTAATTTTATTAGAAAAACAAAGACATAACACCATTCAAAATATTAATCAACGATTGTAATGAGTCGGCCAGTAAACTAAAATTTTTTTTTTTGTTTTGAAATAATTTTTCTGTGCATAAGTTTTCCATGAAACCAACACTTAATGAAGGCCATATTACACGATGGATTTTGCTGGGGAATCCAAAGTTTTTTTTGCCCCTTGGATGACATGTTGTGCAACTGTTGTGGCCTCCTTTTGCCTCCAGGGGGTATAGGGGATGGATCAAAGTGAGGCTCAACAAATTATCCTTGTAATAAATATGTAAGTAGTTGTTACTTGTAAACTAAGATTACGTTGTGCTTGAAAAAAGTGTGATCGTATAGTGGTATTAATGGTTTACCCTCTTTCTGCTGGATTGGGATACTGGTGCACTAGATTTATAACTAAATTTGAAATAAATCCACTGTGCAGTGTTTTTATAAGTTGCAACTTTCTTTAATGGCCTTAAATAAGAATGAAAATAAAAATGGGTCTTCTTTTTACAAAAATAAATTAACACTAATAACATATGTGTTTCCTACTGTAGAAATATTGAGGCTTGTGTGAAAAAACTTGAATATTAATTAGTACATAAGAGTTGTAAAATCTCTATGTGCCTGGATGGGTTAGTTTTGAACTGTCACTCTATCTTTCCTAACTATGTATGGGTTACTGTATAATAAGTGCTATCTGTTACCATGACATGAAAATGAATTGGGTACAGTACTTATCTCAGCAGAGTTTCAAGATAATTCCTTTAGCATTTCTTCTTTGATTTCGAATGAAATTAAAGAAGCCAATGGAGAACTTGGTCACACATGCTCTGCCTTTTGTTCTGTGAGCTTTCTTATTTATACTCTAAATCATGATGTCATGATGCTAATTTTTCTTGAATTCTGCATTGTCAGTTTCTAAACCTAAGCATTACATAAGGTGTTGTAGCGTAATTCTTGACCATCTGGTTCAGTAGTGAGATCTCCTTTTAGCATGTTGCTAAATTTCTTTTAACTCTTTCCACACTATCAAATGCACACCAGGAACCAAAAACAGTAGAGTTGGAGTCGGAGAAAACTCTGATACTTTTCACAATTTGCTGAAATGTGTGTTTTTATTAACTATGTATGAATAATAGTTTATCTATACTGTTGACCTTCTGAAACAAAATTATTTGTAGATGTCGAACGTACTTTCATCCAACATGGCGGTGTATCGTTTAGTTCGACAATCTATTCGCCGATTGGCTGATTGGATTGCCGTTTATAAATTCTCCAATATTAAGTGAGGAAACACTTGCACCTTCTACTTGATATGAGAGTTCTTTTATTCTTTGCATGGGGTAGTCCTGTGTTTTAGTGATGTCGTTTATCTTACGCAAGTTTAGTTCTATCCTAATATCTCCATTTGGCTTCTCAACAGCTAAATGAGGACTATTCCAGGGAAATGTAGTAGATGATAATTCCTGAGATGAGAATTCCGGTGAGATGATGATTCCGGAGATGATAATTCCTGTTTTTTTAAATTCGTTAATCTTCTTTTTTAGCTTTGGACGCACTGAGTGAGGGATTGAATACTGTCCAGTAAAAATCGGGTCATTTGAAGTGAATTCAATGTCATGCTTAAAAACGTTTGTTGCTTCAAGTTTAGTTATATCTTTGGCAAAAACATCTTTAAAATTATACACCCAATCTTTTTTGTCATTTTCACTTCCACTTTCATTACTTTTGGCACCCACCTTGAATCATTTTCCCAACCATTTCCGTTCCAGGTCAGTTCCTTAACCTGCACACACAATTTTTTGAAAAAAATGGTTTTCAACTTGTGGTCATGTACGCAAGCATTGTTTTGCAAATAATCTACCCCCAAAATACTTCGATATTTATCTGAAAGCAGCTCCCCTTTATGGGCATAAAGTTTGCCATTAAAATTTTGGTTATCAATTTTAAACCTGATGCTATATCCTTTCATATAGTCATTTATTTTACCAGACACCCCTTTGACGTGCATTCTAGGGATATATATGTGTGATGTCAAGTTTCTTGTAACGAAAAGTCAAGTTGTTGCATTATGTGAAAACCTAGTTAGGAGAAAGTATCAACATGAATAAGTGGAAAACATTGACAGAATTGACATTGTGTATTATTATTGTTGAAAAAGGCTGCATTTCGTATTCTGCATTGTGTATTATTATCGTTGGAAAAGGCATCATTTGTCTTGCTGACCTTGGGAACATATTGGCTCTCAGTGATTGAAGCTTGTGCCCCACTGTCAATTAAAGCAACTAATCTTTTCCCATTTACTTTAATCATAATTTTAGGAAGGTCTGGCTTATCCATCATATATGAACTAACCATCTTGATCTGCTCTTTTGACTCTGTATTAAAAAATTTGCCACTTGAAGTCAAGTCCCTAAGTGGCTGAAATTAGTTTAAATGTCACTTTTGAATTTTTGTTTGTCTTTGGTTTCTGCAATCTTTAGCGAATTGCTCAAATTGGCCACAAGTGTAATAGCCACCCCCTTTGTTCCCCTTGTTAACTAATAAATTATCTTGTATTTTTTCATTAACGCTTTGAATCTTTTCTTGTGCTGCTTGCAAGTCTTTTTGCTTTTTATCATTTTCTTCTCTTAGTTTATTCATTTCATTTCAAAGTTCATCCATTTTTTTCTTTAAATCATTCATTTCAAATGTTTGTTGTGCTGCATTTACATGTATACTGTCTTTACACTGTGATTCATTTAATTCTTCCTCTCTAGCTAATTCCACAATTTCCCTGTAGGCATCATTTTTGGTGCTTAACATTAATCTTCTTAATAGCTGTTTTAGTTCGATAATAAAGAATACGTGGATCATTTGCTGATCATATAAACTTTCTCCCTTGTTTGCTAGTTTCGCAGCCCTTCTAGCATAAGATTCTAAATGGCAAATTCGGTGATGCTTTCTTCTTTCTTTTGTTTGCAGCTTACAAAATCTACCATCACTTCCATCAATAAATCATTTTTCCAAAATTTTTTTCTCCATATTTCCCTTAGATTTATTAAAGTTATCAGTGCAATTTAACACTTTATTCTGTTCTACCATAGCTGCTGCTTTTCCTCTTAATCTTGATCTGGCAATCAGTAACTTAATATCGTCCACCAATGCCAAGTGTTCACCCACTTGATCCACTATTTGAAGAAATTATTAATAACACTCTTATATTTTTTTTCTCTAGAAAATTGGTTAACCAAATTCGTGAACCCTGCAAGATTTGGAGCCTCCATCCCATTGTTATCTACTTTGCCAGGCATAATGACTTGCTAATCCAAAACCTTTGTATAATTTAAATGAAATTTCTATTTTTATGACTCAGATATCCTGTCGTGGACGCCAGATTTAAAATTATCCTTAACTTTAGTTATGATAAAAAAAAAAACAAGGAACATCAAATTTGGTTTTTTACAACAAGTAACAAAAAAGGGTTTTTATTTTGCTTGAGGTTGAAAATAAAGTTAACTTAACACTAGATTTATTTCAAAGTATTTGAAAATCAAGTCACAAGGATTTGGTTTAGCAATCTTTGTTCTGAATATAACTAAGTACTTATTGCTACTTATTACTAAAAACCACCACCTCTTAAAATCACCCACCACCAATTGTAAGTTATTCTAGTTCTAGGTAGCACCAATTTAGCAATGTAGGCAGACTTTGTGTTGGCTCACAATGTGGGCAGGAGTTTTGTATAAGTTATCACACTCTTTCCCAAGTGTAATATAAAAGGAAGAAAGGTGAAATAGTCTCCTTTTAAAAGTTAGAGTTGAGTTGAAGTCGTAGGCTCCTTGGTATAAAAAACCTTGTCTAGTTAAGACACGATCTTTTCTTCTTTTGAGTACAAACACCCTTCCCTCTTGTTCCTTTGACGCAACTTTTGCAGTTCTCATGTGAATTAGTCATTACTTGTGATGATTTTGATAAAGCTTTAAAATCCATGAGTCACAGCTATCCATATGATATTTTCAATAAAAAACTCCTTACTATCTTGTTGCCATATATTTGTGAACCCTTGATAAACTTTTTCTATTATATATATTTTTCTAGTAATTATCCCTCCCAAGGGAAAATTGCATCACTTAAACCCCTTTACCGAGGAGGTCCTCGACAATCTTTGACTTCTTTTCACCCGATACTGAATCTTCCTTTCTTGAGTAAAATGGCAGATGCTCTGCTCTTTGGCAAACTGAGGCGCCTGATTTATATAACTAAACCTTTGAATGCTTATGGGGTTGCCCCACAAAAACCTGCTGCTATGATTTTATTATAAAACAAAATTCACATGTTTATACAAAAGCTTATCGAAAGCAGAACATTGTGATTTAAAATTGAGGCCTACAAGATTTTTTCTCAGATACAAGGGTAATGTATTCCACAAATGGATAGCATTATAAGAAAGATTAATTCAACCTTCTTTGTATTCTGGATGAGTCGTGCCACTGTCTTCTTTTGGCCTTTGGTGTTACAAAGGCCTTTGACACGATTTCATGCCAGGCTATTCTACAACAGTTGTTGACTATCTTGGTTTATCTTTTCAATCTTTAAACCTTCTTCAAAACTATTTCTTCAACCGTTTCTTTTAGATTGGAGATTATTATGATACACGTATTCCATCAAATAACGGTGTCGTTCAGGGCAGTTGTTTGGCATCTATCCTGTTTTCCGTTGTTGCCAATACCCTCTTCGAACTTCCCTTACATTCCGAACCCTTTTCTTATGTTGACAACAATTTTTTAGTTTTGCCTTTTCCTAAGTTCCAATGTCATAAGGCTAACCATTTGCTTGATGAAGATTTTGTGATTTTCCAGCAATGGTATGCTACAAAAGGAATGTCTCTAAATCCCTTAAAGACTAAGCGCATTATTTTCCAAAAGTCAAGTAGTCATTTTAACATCTTCATATTGAAGATGTTAAAATTCTTGGCATCTTTTTTGACACCTGCCTTACATTTGGTTCCCATATAGAATACCTTATAAACAGACTGTATAAAAAGATGTTTATTGTTAAACGACTTAAAAACTTATTGAACATAAGTCGAAAGAGAATTTTTATTAAGTCAAAAGTTATTTCCCTCATGACATATGAAATCTTAATTTGGTTGGATTCTGCAGCTTTTCGCATCCAACGGTTGTCTGTAGCGTTTAACTTGTTTATTTCGTACATTGTTTAAATGGGGCCCTTATGCATCCATTTTCTTAAAGTGCAGAGCATTGCAGATTTTGACTCTTGAAAAACTTGTTATTTTTCATTGCCTTCATGAACTTCTTAGAATCATACATAACGTTGAACATCCACTCCAATGTTTTAAACAGTTTTTTTTTGTTGGTGATGATAAAGTTAGGACATTTTGTTCATATAAATTTCAATTAAAAAAAATAACATCAATATGGCTCAACCGACACTTTCCTTATAATATTATCCATTTGTGGAATACATTACCCTTGTATTTGAGAAAAAAAACCTTTTCTTGTAGGCCTCAATTTTAAATCACAATGCTCTGCTTTCGATAAGCTTTTGTATAAACATGTGAAATTTGTTTTTTAATGATGTGTTTTTTTGTTATGTTTGTGTAATATTGGATCCAAAGGTCTGTAATGAAAGATAATAATAATAATAAATTTCAGATTAACGTAAAAGTATGAACGCGACTAGTAGTAATATTACAATAGTAATCTCATGATTCCATGACATTACAGAACTGCACCAGATATACACTACCTGTAAAAAAAGAAAAATTCAACGTGCTCCTCCTGATCATCCTGTCCTAAAATTGGCTGATTGGCCACCACGCGACATAGTAATTATGCCTTGTGATCCAACTGAAGCTTCTGATGTGAAACAACTTTCATATGAAGATCTGGTCAAGAAGTACAGCTATTGGGCTAATATGCCGTACAACGCATTTGTTAAAAAGTAAGAAATATAGTTCATTTTCTTTCTCGAATTATGCATAACTTCTTTCAAGGACGTAGTCAGGGTTTATGTTGGAGGGGGGGGAGGTCAAGTCACCTCCTTGTACCTCATCCTCTGTCTGGTTGTCTGGCAGATTCAGAATAAAATGTCTTAACAGTCTTAAATTTTTTAACCTCAAGTGTCCAGAAAAATCTGTCACAAGCTTCAGTCAGTGGCGTAAAATTCTGATTTATGTTGGGGGGGAGGACGCTTCAAACGTGAAATTATAAGACAGTTAGTTTAATATGAGTCCCAATGACACCACTAATTACATTAGGTTTACATTTTGTTTTCTTATACTGTTAAAATTTGAAAATCCTAATTTTTGAAGTTATGATTATATATTTCAGTTTATTCTGTCAAAATTCTTGATTCTATAAATAGAACAAAAAATTTTATTCTGTTGAAATAATTTGCTTTATGTACATAATTTTTTATTATTAATACACGGTTATGCTGTTGTCTCTTACTGCATTACGTTATTGCTTGACATTTTGAAATAAAATAAAGAAGTAAATACACAACACACTAACATTTTATTACCACATGCCAAATGAAGACTATTAAATATATTAAATATGTATTTTTTGTTTCAATTAAATTTGAAATTAAAGAAGCAATGCACTCGCCATTTCAAGTTGGTAACCTCTTGGCACCAGAAAATGTAATTTTCAAAAAAAAAAAATGAAAACAAGTTGTACCAGCCTGTGATCAAGGTATACGGCACTTTCGCAGAAGGTCTTTTCGCAACAAAACTTTGGCAACTGGAACTTTGGCAACTTGAATTTTTGC